>JAJOZX010020989.1:0-23594 GCA_023014485.1 Bathynomus jamesi
GTACAAATCAATAACTATGACGTCAATTTCACGTCATTAATTCCTTCATTATATCTTTAGTATGCAATGTATGAAAATTCTTTATCATCAAAATAAAAACTGTACACTCTATAGAAGTCATATTTATATGTTATGTAGTATAAATATAACTATTATTCGACCATATATCCCCCGCCCCATACGTCCATATCTTATCTTGACCATTATCGTATGTCAATTTTATTAAATATTCATTTTGCTCGTGAAATGCAAAACTTTAAGCATTCGTTCGAAAACGTCAAATACGTCTCGTATTGTTTTTTTATTATTTTTTTTTCAAGTGCGTTCACCCCTCGCAAGATATTCATAAACGCTTATGCAAGTGTACGCAATTCGCAAATCAGCATAAATCAAACATCTGAAAACGTGAAACCTCCTGTCGCTCTGATTTCAAATTTATAACATGTTACAACATATTGTAACATATTATGTATATAAATCCATACCGTATGTGCCATGTACTTTGTATTATATTTCTAACATTTTAATGTCTATTAATATGAAACACAGTAAAAAAACAAAACAAAGTTATAGTACTGTTTAATTGTAGTTAACTGTAATACTTTAATAATATAACGTAATGTACTTCAATGAAAACTGTAATAAAATGTAATGATTTAATTTATAATGTAAGAATGTACTTTAATAGAACTGTAATGGACAATCATAAGCGAATGTGAAGTAATCCATAATTGTAATCGATTGTAATGAACCAAAATTAATACGTACTCAGTCGTGTACTTAATTTGTATTATGTGTACTATTACGAAATGATATCGCCTTCAGAAATGAAGATTCGGCAAAAATATACGATTAGTTTTTTATTTTTTTTTTTTATTTTTATTTGGAATCTTTCAAAATCTGATCATGTGTTTAAAAGGGGGGAACTTAACCTTCAACTTCGTCCCCCAACATTTAGGTTATATTATACATGTATTTGTAAAATTAAAGCACTTCATATTGCACTTCATTAGAGCACTTCATTACGAGCCTCCCTTGTTAGCAGCCTTGCTGCGAGGAGGGGGCAGAGGCCCCTTGATCCTTAACTTTTTAGATTCCGGCCTGAGCCATAGTCGAAAGAGGTCGAACCTCTAACCCTGTAAATTCAGAAGCTAATTCAGAGCTGAGCACTACCTGTACATTTTAGCAGTAAATTTACAGTTGAAGATAGTTTTATATTATCCTTCGAGCCTTGCTCTCTTCAGAAGAACTTAGTCATTAAAACTTATCCGGATACGCTATAAGAAGAATCCGGAACCTTCAGCATTTTTAGTAATCTATCAGAGTCCTCGAGCCACTATAGAAGAACTCGGAGAGTAATATAGAAGAAAAACTACTTCAAGTCACACATCCGTTGCTGCCACCTAACTAGAACCCCGTCGACTTCGAACCCAACACGGGCCATAGACGGAGGGGTTAACAGAGTGGCGACCCTTTACCAGGATCTTAACAGATTTTAAGAAGAAGAATATTTTAAGAAGAAGAATATTTAAGAAGAAGAATATTTTAAGAAGAAATTTTAAGTAGAAGAATATTTTAAGAAGAAGATTTTAAGAAGAAGATTTTAAGAAGAGGCCACTCTTGGCCAAGAATAGAAATTACCCTGCATCAGGATAAAACCATTTGACCGCGTGTCACGACTTCTAGTTCGTAACATCCACCCTTGAACCGGTGTGTCACGACTCCAAGTTCTCCACGCCTATTTTTCATCCAAGAAGAAGTAGCCAGCAAGGACGTCGTCAGGACACGTCTCAAGGATTTCCCCATAGAAAATTTTGTTAAGTACAGAATTTGTCTTTTTAAGTAATTTGTAAACATTTGAAAAGTCAGCATTATTAACAGTTAATATTTAGTATGGAGCCAGAATTAACACAAAACACGTGAACACTTCAGACACAGTGATACACTTTTTTTTAGTGAAATAGTAATTTTCACAGAAGTTAATTGTCACAGAGTTTAATTGTCACAGAGTTAATTGTCACAGAGTCAATTGTCACAGAGTCAATTGTCACAGAGTCAATTGTCACAGTTATTTTCACTATTATATTCAGTATAGAATAATTTTATTTTATGTATCTTCCCGTACATTAGAATGAAATATTGTTTACATTTTTTTATTTTTTTTTGCAAATTTTTTTTCAATTATTGAATTGAATTGACTTGCAAATTAAGAAAGAGAGTTTTTATAGAGAGTTTATAGATTTAGAGAGATCTTGAAGTCAGTTTCGAAGTCAGTTTTGAAGTCATTTTTTGAAGTCATTTTTTGAAGTAATTTTTGAAGTCAGTTTTTGAAGTCAGAAGGTTGCGCCAAAAGGGACAACCGCCCCAGAGATTTATAGAAATACTTGACAAGCGTTCAAGTTACAGTTTCAGAATACTTGATAGAGTTCAAGTTACAGTTTCAGAATACTTGATAGAGTTCAAGTTAGTTTCAGAATACTTGATAGAGTTCAAGTTACAGTTTCAGAATACTTGATAGAGTTCAAGTTACAGTTTCAGAATACTTGATAGAGTTCAAGTTACAGTTCAGAATACTTGACAGAGTTCAAGTTCAGTTTCAGAATACTTGATAGAGTTCAAGTTACAGTTCAGAACTTGAGAGTTCAAGTCAGGAGAGTTTTGACAGATTCCAAGTCAGAGAGTTTTATTCCAAGTCAGAGAGTTTTATTCCAAGTTAGAGAGTTTTATTCCAAGTCAGAGTTTAAGTCCCAAGTCATTTCAATGCAGTCAATTGAATTCAACTTTTTCTTTGTAATTTAAGAGAATTTAATTTAAGAAAATGTAATCTAAGAATTTAATTCAACCTTTTTTTGTGTTGTAAAAGAGAATTTAATTCAACCTGAATTGACCGGGTTGCGTCTTTAGTTTAACCTTTTTTCTTGTTGTAAGAAGGAAATTGATCGATTTGTCTTTTCTTTTCATGCCATTGTTGCGTATATAAATATATAGTTATGTATTTTATTATTTGTAACAAAACCGTTTTTACAAAGGTTGTAACGATTTTGGATAATTGTTGTAATGTATATGAGGAACATTCCGTCCCTCCGTTTGTTGAACTCTCTTAATTTTTGTTCTAAGTAGTGTGACAAGCAATCTTTTTTTTAAAGAGCAAAGTGCTCACGAAAGACGTATTGTCAATTTCAGACTTATACCCCCCGCTTAGTCACTCAATTCCTCCGTATGATCGCACATACCCTAAATTTCAGTTGTTTGTTCTTTTTTGTCATTTAATTTTAATAAAACTTCTACACAATAAAACATATGTATTTATCATATGCAAACAAGTTTTCAGACTAAAATATCAAATAATTCAAAATTCTATCAACATTTAACGAAAGAGTATAATTTTTCTACTTAACATGCAAAAATTATTCAACCTTTTTAATATTTTTTTTATTATATAAAAATAATTTTTAATGTAAAATTTACCTGAGATTATTAAAAGAAAAGATTGTTCGAAATGCTTTCCTTCCATTTCAATAACTTTTTTATTCTTGGCCGAAACTCATCTAAGGTTCGATTTACTTTTATTTTTAAGAGTGTTATAAAATTATGTTTAGCTCATTAAAATGCATAATTGATTTATATTTTTATTTGTATTTTTATTTTTCTTTTGTTCAATTAATCGTGAGTAACTGTCCTTAAATTGTTATTGTACCATTTGTAAGGTATCAAACGAAAATTATAGTCAAATTGACATACTACTACAGTATATGGCTATGAATTTTAGTAGTCGAAATAATTGTGTGCCAAAATTCAATTTTAAAACCGTGAGATTTACTTTCATTACGTGTAAGGTCCTCTAAGTACGTTTTTTTTAATTACCTTATAAGTGTAACTGATTATGTAAAATCTATAATCCTAATTGAATTTTATTACTTTTGACACATATTCCCTCCAGTCACTTTTGCATTAAAACTCGTATGCAAACATCATCATTATAATACATCATAATTATTGCTTACTATATATAAATTCTCGCTCATGCATTTATTCAGTTAATTTAACAATCCTCTCAGCTAATCTGTCTCTCGAAATTATAAGATACACACTTTGTACCTAATACACACAAATACACATTTGACCACAGGTCTATACATCATCCACTACGTAATTCGATTTGTACCTACAACAGTCAATAAAAATGCATGTATGCACACTATATATACTATATATACAGACCTTATGCTAAAATCATTGGATATCAAAATAAACTATTTCATTACGCGTAAGTGCTAACTATGTAATTTAATCTTAATCATTTTTGCTTTCTAATATATCTTGCTTATGCATTTATTCAGTTAATTTAACAATCCTCTCAGCTAATCTGTCCCTCGAAATTGTAAGATACACACTTTGTACCTAGTACACAAAAATACCACTAGACCACAGGTCTATACATCATCGATTACGTAATTCTATTTTTACCTACACTAGTCAATAAAAATTAGTTTACAGATTGTACGATTTACAGTAGTTTCCCTTTTATCTGCTATTCATTTTGTATGTAATTCTTCCCACAAAAAAAAAAAAAAAATTTGTTAAAAATTTAACAATATCATTCTTTGTCTAACTTCATTGTTTGACTAAATTAACATATTAATCCTTTTATTCTTTTTACACAAAATTAAAGTATTAATCTTTGAATTTTTTTATATTTGTAAGCAAGTGTCATTTTAAAAATTTGATTACTTTGCATTGTACTCAACCACGCGAAATCGTTCTGTATAAAATTTGTATTGTAAAGAAAAATTCGTCATCTAACTTGAATTAGTTAGGATGTTATTCTCTTAAATCTATTGTATTAATTGTACCCTATTAGATTATTGTATAAATATCATTTTTAAAGGGGAGAGTAATGTAAAAAATGAACAATGAATAATTAATATTCATTTTTACATAAGAACCAAAATCGCTTAACGCGAGTTTGGATAATAATTTTACTTGTAGCTTCCTATTTTTGTTCGTGTCACAACCCTACGATCTACCATATCTATGGTTTAGTCGTATCCATTTTCCATTTGTTATAGAAGTTATTATAATTAATTATGAATTGTCTTGCATCTCACCCTCGTCCCTAGATTATGCATACACATTGCATGTAACGGGATTGGAACCCGCAGTTGTACTTCTTAGTCATTGATACCCACTCTTTGTCTCTAATTCGTTCTTGTAAATCTTCCTAATAATGATTTGTACTATACGTACAAATTCAATAACTATGACGTCACATTTTCCCGTCATTAATTTCCCTTCATTATATCTTTAGTATGCAATGTATGAAAATTCTTTATCATCAAAATAAAAACTGTACACTCTATAGAAGTCATTATTTATATGTTATGTAGTATAAATATAACTATTATTCGACCATATATCCCCCGCCCCCATACGTCCATATCTTATCTTGACCATTATCGTATGTCAATTTTATTAAATATTCATTTTTGCTCGTGAAATGCAAAACTTTAAGCATTCGTTCGAAAACGCTCAAATACGTTCTCGTATTGTTTTTTTATTATTTTTTTTTCAAGTGCGTTCACCCCTCGCAAGATATTCATAAACGCTTATGCAAGTGTACGCAATTCGCAAATCAGCATAAATCAAACATCTGAAAACGTGAAACCTCCTGTCGCTCTGATTTCAAATTTATAACATGTTAACATATTGTAACATATTATGTTGTATATAAATCCATACCGTATGTGCCATGTACTTTGTATTATATTTCTAACATTTTAATTGTCTATTAATATGAAACACAGTAAAAAAACAAAACAAAGTTATAGTAACTGTTTAATTGTAGTTAACTGTAATACTTTAATTTAATATAACGTAATGTACTTCAATGAAACTGTAATTAAATGTAATGATTTAATTTATAATGTAAGAATGTACTTTAATAGAACTGTAATGGACAATCATAAGCGAATGTGAAGTAATCCATAATTGTAATCGTAATTGTAATGAACCAAAATTAATACGTACTCAGTCGTGTACTTAATTTTGTACTTATGTGTACTATTACGAAATGATATCGCCTTCAGAAATGAAGATTCGGCAAAAATATACGATTAGTTTTTTTATTTTTTTTTTTTTTTTATTGGAATCTTTCAAACATCTGATCATGTGTTTAAAAGGGGGAACTTAACCTTCAACTTCCGTCCCCCAACATTTAGGTTTATATTATACATGTATTTGTAAAATTAAAGCACTTCATATTAGCACTTCATTAGAGCACTTCATTACGAGCCTCCCTTGTTAGCAGCCTTGCTGCGAGGAGGGGGCAGAGGCCCCTTGCCTCCTTAACTTTTTTAGATTCCGGCCTGAGCCATAGTCGAAAGAGGTCGAACCTCTACCCCTGTAAATTCAGAAGCTAATTCAGAGGCTGAGCACTACCTGTACATTTTAGCAGTAAATTTACAGTTGAAGATAGTTTTTATCTTATCCTTCGAGCCTTGCTCTCTTCAGAAGAACTTAGTCATTAAACTTTCCGGATACGCTATAAGAAGAATCCGGAACCTTCAGCATTTTTAGTAAGTCTATCAGAGTCCTCCGAGCCACTATAGAAGAACTCGGAGAGTAATATAGAAGAAAACTACTTCAAGTCACACATCCGTTGCTGCCACCTAACTAGAACCCCCGTCGACTTCGAACCAACACGGGCCATAGACGGAGGGGTTAACAGAGTGGCGACCCTTTACCAGGATCTTAACAGATTTTAAGAAGAAGAATATTTTAAGAAGAAGAATATTTTAAGAAGAAGAATATTTTAAGAAGAAGAATATTTTAAGTAGAAGAATATTTTAAGAAGAAGATTTTAAGAAGAAGATTTTAAGAAGAGGCCACTCTTTGGCCAAGAATAGAAATTACCCTGCATCAGGATAAAACCATTTGACCGGCGTGTCACGACTTCTAGTTCGTAACATCCACCCTTGAACCGGTGTGTCACGACTCCAAGTTCTCCACGCCTAGTTTTCATCCAAGAAGAAGTAGCCAGCAAGACGTCGTCAGGACACGTCTCAAGGATTTCCCCATAGAAAATTTTGTTAAGTACAGAGTTTGTCTTTTTAAGTAATTTGTAAACATTTGAAAAGTCAGCATTATTAACAGTTAATATTTAGTATGGAGCCAGAATTAACACAAAACACAGTGAACACTTCAGACACCAGTGATACACTTTTTTTAGTGAAATAGTAATTTTCACAAGTTAATTGTCACAGAGAATGTCACAGAGTTAATTGTCACAGAGCATTGTCACAGAGTCAATTGTCACAGAGTCAATTGTCACAGAGTCAATTGTCACAGTTATTTTCACTATTATATTCAGTATAGAATAATTTTATTTTATGTATCTTCCCGTACATTAGAATGAAATATTGTTTACATTTTTTTATTTTTTGTTTGCAAATTTTTTTCAATTATTGAATTGAATTGACTTGCAATTAAGAAAGAGAGTTTTTATAGAGAGTTTATAGATTTAGAGAGATCTTGAAGTCAGTTTCGAAGTCAGTTTTGAAGTCATTTTTTGAAGTCATTTTTTGAAGTAATTTTTGAAGTCAGTTTTGAAGTCAGAAGGTTGCGCCAAAAGGGACAACCGCCCCAGAGATTTATAGAAATACTTGACAAGCGTTCAAGTTACAGTTTCAGAATACTTGATAGAGTTCAAGTTACAGTTTCAGAATACTTGATAGAGTTCAAGTTACAGTTCAGAATACTTGATAGAGTTCAAGTTACAGTTTCAGAATACTTGATAGAGTTCAAGTTACAGTTTCAGAATACTTGATAGAGTTCAAGTTACAGTTCAGAATACTTGATAGAGTTCAAGTCAGTTTCAGAATACTTATAGAGTTCAAGTTACAGTTCAGAATACTTGATAGAGTTCAAGTCAGAGTTTTATTCCAAGTCAGAGAGTTTTATTCCAAGTTAGAGAGTTTATTCCAAGTCAGAGTTTAAGTCCCAAGTCATTTCAATGCAGTCAATTGAATTCAATTTTCTGTAATTTAAGAGAATTTAATTAAGAAAATGTATCTAAGAATTTAATTCAACCTTTTTTTGTGTTGTAAAAGAGAATATAATTCAACCTGAATGACGGGTTGCGTCTTTAGTTAACCTTTTTTCTTGTCTGTAAGAAGGAAATTGATCGATTGTCTTTCTTTCATGCCATTGTTGCGTATATAAATATATAGTTATGTATTTTATTATTTGTAACAAACCGTTTTTACAAAGGTGTAACGATTTTGATAATTGTTGTAATGTATATGAGGAACATTCCGTCCCTCCGTTTTTGAACTCTCTTAATTTTTGTTCTAAGTAGTGTGACAAGCAATCCTTTTTTTAAAGGCAAAGTGCTCACGAAAGACGTATTGTCAATTTCAGACTTATACCCCCGCTTAGTCAACTCAATTCCCCCGTATGATCGCACATACCTAAATTTCAGTGTTTGTCTTTTTTGTCATTAATTTTTAATAAAACTTCTACACAATAAAACATATGTATTTTATCATATGCAAACAAGTTTTCAGACTAAAATATCAAATAATCAAAATTCTATAGCAACATTTAACGAAAGAGTATAATTTTTCTACTTAACATGCAAAAATTATTCAACCTTTTTAATATTTTTTATTATATAAAAATAATTTTATGTAAAATTTACCTGAGATTATTAAAAGAAAAGATTGTTCGAAATGCTTTCCTTCCATTTCAATAACTTTTTTATTCTTGGCCGAAACTCATCTAAGGGTTTCGATTTACTTTTATTTTTAAGAGTGTTATAAAATTATGTTTAGCTCATTAAAAATGCATAATTGATTTATATTTTTTATTTGTATTTTTATTTTTCTTTTGTTCAATTAATCGTGAGTAACTGTCCTTAAATTGTTATTGTACCATTTGTAAGGTATCAAACGAAAATTATAGTCAAATTGACATACTATACAGTATATGGCTATGAATTTTAGTAGTCGAAATAATTGTGTGCCAAAATTCAATTTTAAACAGTGAGATTTACTTTCATTACGTGTAAGGTCCTCTAAGTACGTTTTTTTTTAATTACCTTATAAGTGTAACTGATTATGTAAATCTATAATCCTAATTGAATTTATACTTTTGACACATATTCCCTCCAGTCACTTTTGCATTAAAACTCGTATGCAAAATCATCATTATAATACATCATAATATTGCTTACTATATATAAATTCTCGCTCATGCATTTATTCAGTTAATTTAACAATCTCTCAGCTAATCTGTCTCTCGAAATTATAAGATACACACTTTGTACCTAATACACACAAATACACATTTGACCACAGGTCTATACATCATCCACTACGTAATTCGATTTGTACCTACAACAGTCAATAAAAATGCAGTATGCACACTATATATACTATATATACAGACCTTATGCTAAAATCATTGGATATCAAAATAAACTATTTCATTACGCGTAAGTGCTAACTATGTAATTTAATCTTAATCATTTTTGCTCTAATATATCTTGCTTATGCATTTATTCAGTTAATTTAACAATCCTCTCAGCTAATCTGTCCCTCGAAATTGTAAGATACACACTTTGTACCTAGTACACAAAAATACACACTATGACCACAGGTCTATACATCATCGATTACGTAATTCTATTTTTACCTACACTAGTCAATAAAAATTAGTTTACAGATGTACGATTTACAGTAGTTTCCCCTTTTATCTGCTATTCATTTTGTATGTAATTCTCCCACAAAAAAAAAAAAAAAATTTGTTAAAAATTTAAACAATATCATTCTTTGTCTAACTTCATGTTTGACTAAAATTAACATATTAATCCTTTTATTCTTTTTACACAAAATTAAAGTATTAATCTTTGAATTTTTTTTATATTTTGTAAGCAAGTGTCATTTTAAAAATTTGATTACTTTGCATTGTACTCAACCACGCGAAATCGTTCTGATAAAATTTGTATTGTAAGAAAAATTCGTCATCTAACTTGAATTAGTTAGGATGTTATTCTCTTAAATCTATTGTATTAATTGTACCCTATTAGATTATTGTATAAATATCATTTTAAAGGGAGAGTAATGTAAAAAATGAACAATGAATAATTAATATTCATTTTACATAAGAACCAAATCGCTTAACGCGAGTTTGGATAATAATTTTACTTGTAGCTCCTATTTTTGTTAGTGTCCAACCCTACGATCTACCATATCTATGGTTTAGTCGTATCCATTTTCCATTTGTTATAGAAGTTATTATAATTAATATGAATTGTCTTGCATCTCACCCTCGTCCCTAGATTATGCATACACATTGCATGTAACGGGATTGGAACCCGCAGTTGTATTTTAGTAATTGGATACCCACTCTGTCTCTAATTCGTTCTTGTAAATCTTCCAATAATGATTTGTACTATACGTACAAATCTCAATAACTATGACGTCACATTTTCCCGTCATTAATTTCCTTCATTATATCTTTAGTATGCAATGTATGGAAAATTCTTTATCATCAAATAAAAACTGTACACTCTATAGAAGTCATTATTTATATGTTATGTAGTATAAATAAACTATTATTCGACCATATATCCCCGCCCCCATACGTCCATATCTTATCTTGACCATTATCGTATGTCAATTTATTAAATATTCATTTTTGCTCGTGAAATGCAAAACTTAAGCATTCGTTCGAAAACGCTCAAATACGTTCTCGTATTGTTTTTTTCATTATTTTTTTTTCAAGTGCGTTCACCCCTCGCAAGATATTCATAAACGTTATGCAAGTGTACGCAATTCGCAAATCAGCATAAATCAAACATCTGAAAACGTGAAACCTCCTGTCGCTCTGATTTCAAATTTATAACATGTTATAAATATTGTAACATATTATGTTGTATATAAATTCCATACCGTATGTGCCATGTACTTTTGTATTATATTTCTACATTTAATTGTCTATTAATATGAAACACAGTAAAAAAACAAACACAAGTTATAGTAACTGTTTAATTGTAGTTAACTGTAATACTTTAATTTAATATAACGTAATGTACTTCAATGAAACTGTAATTAAAGTAATGATTTAATTTATAATGTAAGAATGTACTTTAATAGAACTGTAATGGACAATCATAAGCGAATGTGAAGTAATCCATAATGTAATCGTAATTGTAATGAAACCAAAATTAAATACGTACTCAGTCGTGTACTTAATTTGTACTTTGTGTAACTATACGAAATGATATCGCCTTCAGAAATGAAGATTCGGCCAAAAATATACGATTAGTTTTTATTTATTTTTATTTTTTTATTTCGAATCTTTCAAACATATGATCTGTGTTTAAAAGGGGGGAACTTAACCTTCAACTTCAGTCCCCCAACATTTAGGTGTATATTATACATGTATTTGTAAATTAAAGCACTTAATATTAGCACTTCATTAGAGCACTTCATTACGAGCCCCCTTGTTAGCAGCCTTGCGCGAGGACGGGGCAGAGGCCCTTGCCTGCCTCCTTAACTTGTTTAGATTCCGGCCTGAGCCATAGTCGAAAGAGGTCGAACCTCTACCCCTGTAAATCAGAAGCTAATTCAGAGGCTGAGCACTACCTGTACATTTTAGCAGTAAAATTTACAGTTGAAGATAGTTTTTATATTATCCTCGAGCCTTGCTCTCTTCAGAAGAACTTAGTCATTAAACTATCCGGATACGCTATAAGAAGAATCCGAACCTTCAACTTTTTAGTAAGTCTATCAGAGTCCTCGAGCCACTATAGAAGAACTCGGAGAGTAATATAGAAGAAAACTACTTGAAGTCACACATCCGTTGCTGCCACCTAACTAGAACCCCCGTCGACTTCGAACCAACACGGGCCATAGACGGAGGGGTTAACAGAGTGGGACCCTTTACCAGGATCTTAACAGATTTTAGAAGAATATTTTAAGAAGAAGAATATTTTAAGAAGAAGAAATTTTAAGAAGAAGAATATTTTAAGTAGAAGAATATTTTAAGAAGAAGATTTTAAGAAGAAGATTTTAAGAAGAGACCACTCTTTGGCCAAGAATAGAAATACCCTGCATCAGGATAAAAACCATTTGACCGGCGTGTCACGACTTCTAGTTCGTAACATCCACCCTTGAACCGGTGTGTCACGACCTCCAAGTTCTCCACGCCTAGTTTTTCATCCAAGAAGAGTAGCCAGCAAGACGTCGTCAGACACGTCTCAAGGATTTCCCATAGAAAATTTTGTAAGTACAGAGTTTGTCTTTTAAGTAATTTGTAAACATTTGAAAAGTCAGCATATTAACAGTTAATATTTAGTATGGAGCCAGAATTAACACAAAAGACAGTGAACACTTCAGACACCAGTGATACACTTTTTTTTAGTGAAATAGTAATTTTCAGAAGTTATTGTCACAGAGTAAATTGTCACAGAGTTAATTGTCACAGAGTCAATTGTCACAGAGTCAATTGTCACAGAGTCAATTGTCACAGAGTCAATTGTCACAGTTATTTTCACTATTATATTCAGTATAGAATAATTTTATTTTATGTATCTTCCCGTACATTAGAATGAAATATTGTTTACATTTTTTTTATTTTTTGTTTGCAAATTTTTTTCAATTATTGAATTGAATTGACTTGCAAATTAAGAAAGAGAGTTTTTATAGAGAGTTTATAGATTTAGAGAGATACTTGAAGTCAGTTTCGAAGTCAGTTTTGAAGTCATTTTTTGAAGTCATTTTTTGAAGTAATTTTTGAAGTCAGTTTTTGAAGTCAGAAGGTTGCGCCAAAAGGGACAACCGCCCCAGAGATTTATAGAAATACTTGACAAGCGTTCAAGTTACAGTTTCAGAATACTTGATAGAGTTCAAGTTACAGTTTCAGAATACTTGATAGAGTTCAAGTTACAGTTTCAGAATACTTGATAGAGTTCAAGTTACAGTTTCAGAATACTTGATAGAGTTCAAGTTACAGTTTCAGAATACTTGATAGAGTTCAAGTTACAGTTTCAGAATACTTGATAGAGTTCAAGTTACAGTTTCAGAATACTTGATAGAGTTCAAGTTACAGTTTCAGAATACTTGAGAGTTCAAGTTAGGTTCAGTATTGAGAGTTTTATTCCAAGTCAGAGTTTTATTCCAAGTCAGAGAGTTTTATTCCAAGTTAGAGAGTTTTATTCCAAGTCAGAGTTTAAGTCCCAAGTCATTTCAATGCAGTCAATTGAATTCAACTTTTTCTTTGTAATTTAAGAGAATTTAATTTAAGAAAATGTAATCTAAGAATTTAATTCAACCTTTTTTTGTGTTGTAAAAGAGAATTTAATTCAACCTGAATTGACCGGTTGCGTCTTTAGTTTAACCTTTTTTCTTGTTTGTAAGAAGGAAATTGATCGATTTGTCTTTTCTTTTCATGCCATTGTTGCGTATATAAATATATAGTTATGTATTTTATTATTTGTAACAAAACCGTTTTTACAAAGGTTGTAACGATTTTGGTAATTGTTGTAATGTATATGAGGAACATTCCGTCCCTCCGTTTGTTGAACTCTCTTAATTTTTGTTCTAAGTAGTGTGACAAGCAATCTTTTTTTTAAAGAGCAAAGTGCTCACGAAAGACGTATTGTCAATTTCAGACTTATACCCCCCGCTTAGTCACTCAATTCCCCGTATGATCGCACATACCCTAAATTTCAGTTGTTTGTTCTTTTTTGTCATTTAATTTTAATAAAACTTCTACACAATAAAACATATGTATTTATCATATGCAAACAAGTTTTCAGACTAAAATATCAAATAATTCAAAATTCTATCAACATTTAACGAAAGAGTATAATTTTTCTACTTAACATGCAAAAATTATTCAACCTTTTTAATATTTTTTTTATTATATAAAAATAATTTTTAATGTAAAATTTACCTGAGATTATTAAAAGAAAAGATTGTTCGAAATGCTTTCCTTCCATTTCAATAACTTTTTTATTCTTGGCCGAAACTCATCTAAGGTTCGATTTACTTTTATTTTTAAGAGTGTTATAAAATTATGTTTAGCTCATTAAAATGCATAATTGATTTATATTTTTAATTTGTATTTTTATTTTTCTTTTGTTCAATTAATCGTGAGTAACTGTCCTTAAATTGTTATTGTACCATTTGTAAGGTATCAAACGAAAATTATAGTCAAATTGACATACTACTACAGTATATGGCTATGAATTTTAGTAGTCGAAATTAATTGTGTGCCAAAATTCAATTTTAAAACCGTGAGATTTACTTTCATTACGTGTAAGGTCCTCTAAGTACGTTTTTTTTTAATTACCTTATAAGTGTAACTGATTATGTAAAATCTATAATCCTAATTGAATTTTATTACTTTTGACACATATTCCCTCCAGTCACTTTTGCATTAAAACTCGTATGCAAACATCATCATTATAATACATCATAATTATTGCTTACTATATATAAATTCTCGCTCATGCATTTATTCAGTTAATTTAACAATCCTCTCAGCTAATCTGTCTCTCGAAATTATAAGATACACACTTTGTACCTAATACACACAAATACACATTTGACCACAGGTCTATACATCATCCACTACGTAATTCGATTTGTACCTACAACAGTCAATAAAAATGCATGTATGCACACTATATATACTATATATACAGACCTTATGCTAAAATCATTGGATATCAAAATAAACTATTTCATTACGCGTAAGTGCTAACTATGTAATTTAATCTTAATCATTTTTGCTTTCTAATATATCTTGCTTATGCATTTATTCAGTTAATTTAACAATCCTCTCAGCTAATCTGTCCCTCGAAATTGTAAGATACACACTTTGTACCTAGTACACAAAAATACACACTAGACCACAGGTCTATACATCATCGATTACGTAATTCTATTTTTACCTACACTAGTCAATAAAAATTAGTTTACAGATTGTACGATTTACAGTAGTTTTCCCTTTTATCTGCTATTCATTTTGTATGTAATTCTTCCCACAAAAAAAAAAAAAAAATTTGTTAAAAATTTAACAATATCATTCTTTGTCTAACTTCATTGTTTGACTAAATTAACATATTAATCCTTTTATTCTTTTTACACAAAATTAAAGTATTAATCTTTGAATTTTTTTATATTTTGTAAGCAAGTGTCATTTTAAAAATTTGATTACTTTGCATTGTACTCAACCACGCGAAATCGTTCTGTATAAAATTTGTATTGTAAAGAAAAATTCGTCATCTAACTTGAATTAGTTAGGATGTTATTCTCTTAAATCTATTGTATTAATTGTACCCTATTAGATTATTGTATAAATATCATTTTTAAAGGGGAGAGTAATGTAAAAAATGAACAATGAATAATTAATATTCATTTTTACATAAGAACCAAAATCGCTTAACGCGAGTTTGGATAATAATTTTACTTGTAGCTTCCTATTTTTGTTCGTGTCACAACCCTACGATCTACCATATCTATGGTTTAGTCGTATCCATTTTCCATTTGTTATAGAAGTTATTATAATTAATTATGAATTGTCTTGCATCTCACCCTCGTCCCTAGATTATGCATACACATTGCATGTAACGGGATTGGAACCCGCAGTTGTACTTCTTAGTCATTGATACCCACTCTTTGTCTCTAATTCGTTCTTGTAAATCTTCCTAATAATGATTTGTACTATACGTACAAATTCAATAACTATGACGTCACATTTTCCCGTCATTAATTTCCCTTCATTATATCTTTAGTATGCAATGTATGAAAATTCTTTATCATCAAAATAAAAACTGTACACTCTATAGAAGTCATTATTTATATGTTATGTAGTATAAATATAACTATTATTCGACCATATATCCCCCGCCCCCATACGTCCATATCTTATCTTGACCATTATCGTATGTCAATTTTATTAAATATTCATTTTTGCTCGTGAAATGCAAAACTTTAAGCATTCGTTCGAAAACGCTCAAATACGTTCTCGTATTGTTTTTTTTATTATTTTTTTTTCAAGTGCGTTCACCCCTCGCAAGATATTCATAAACGCTTATGCAAGTGTACGCAATTCGCAAATCAGCATAAATCAAACATCTGAAAACGTGAAACCTCCTGTCGCTCTGATTTCAAATTTATAACATGTTACAACATATTGTAACATATTATGTTGTATATAAATCCATACCGTATGTGCCATGTACTTTGTATTATATTTCTAACATTTTAATTGTCTATTAATATGAAACACAGTAAAAAAACAAAACAAAGTTATAGTAACTGTTTAATTGTAGTTAACTGTAATACTTTAATTTAATATAACGTAATGTACTTCAATGAAACTGTAATTAAATGTAATGATTTAATTTATAATGTAAGAATGTACTTTAATAGAACTGTAATGGACAATCATAAGCGAATGTGAAGTAATCCATAATTGTAATCGTAATTGTAATGAACCAAAATTAATACGTACTCAGTCGTGTACTTAATTTGTACTTATGTGTACTATTACGAAATGATATCGCCTTCAGAAATGAAGATTCGGCAAAAATATACGATTAGTTTTTTATTTTTATTTTTTTTTTTTTATTTGGAATCTTTCAAACATCTGATCATGTGTTTAAAAGGGGGGAACTTAACCTTCAACTTCCGTCCTCCCCAACATTTAGGTTTATATTATACATGTATTTGTAAAATTAAAGCACTTCATATTAGCACTTCATTAGAGCACTTCATTACGAGCCTCCCTTGTTAGCAGCCTTGCTGCGAGGAGGGGGCAGAGGCCCCTTGCCTCCTTAACTTTTTTAGATTCCGGCCTGAGCCATAGTCGAAAGAGGTCGAACCTCTACCCCTGTAAATTCAGAAGCTAATTCAGAGGCTGAGCACTACCTGTACATTTTAGCAGTAAATTTACAGTTGAAGATAGTTTTTATCTTATCCTTCGAGCCTTGCTCTCTTCAGAAGAACTTAGTCATTAAACTTTCCGGATACGCTATAAGAAGAATCCGGAACCTTCAGCATTTTTAGTAAGTCTATCAGAGTCCTCCGAGCCACTATAGAAGAACTCGGAGAGTAATATAGAAGAAAATTACTTCAAGTCACACATCCGTTGCTGCCACCTAACTAGAACCCCGTCGACTTCGAACCAACACGGGCCATAGACGGAGGGGTTAACAGAGTGGCGACCCTTTACCAGGATCTTAACAGATTTTAAGAAGAATATTTTAAGAAGAAGAATATTTTAAGAAGAAGAATATTTTAAGAAGAAGAATATTTTAAGTAGAAGAATATTTTAAGAAGAAGATTTTAAGAAGAAGATTTTAAGAAGAGGCCACTCTTTGGCCAAGAATAGAAATTACCCTGCATCAGGATAAAACCATTTGACCGGCGTGTCACGACTTCTAGTTCGTAACATCCACCCTTGAACCGGTGTGTCACGACTCCAAGTTCTCCACGCCTATTTTTCATCCAAGAAGAAGTAGCCAGCAAGACGTCGTCAGGACACGTCTCAAGGATTTCCCCATAGAAAATTTTGTTAAGTACAGAGTTTGTCTTTTTAAGTAATTTGTAAACATTTGAAAAGTCAGCATTATTAACAGTTAATATTTAGTATGGAGCCAGAATTAACACAAAACACAGTGAACACTTCAGACACCAGTGATACACTTTTTTTTAGTGAAATAGTAATTTTCACAGAGTCAATTGTCACAGAGTCAATTGTCACAGAGTCAATTGTCACAGTTTTCACTATTTAATTCAGTATAGAATAATTTTATTTTATGTATCTTCCCGTACATTAGAATGAAATATTGTTTACATTTTTTTTATTTTTTTTGCAAATTTTTTTCAATTATTGAATTGAATTGACTTGCAAATTAAGAAAGAGAGTTTTTATAGAGAGTTTATAGATTTAGAGAGATACTTGAAGTCAGTTTCGAAGTCAGTTTTGAAGTCATTTTTTGAAGTCATTTTTTGAAGTAATTTTTGAAGTCAGTTTTTGAAGTCAGAAGGTTGCGCCAAAAGGGACAACCGCCCCAGAGATTTATAGAAATACTTGACAAGCGTTCAAGTTACAGTTTCAGAATACTTGATAGAGTTCAAGTTACAGTTTCAGAATACTTGATAGAGTTCAAGTTACAGTTTCAGAATACTTGATAGAGTTCAAGTTACAGTTTCAGAATACTTGATAGAGTTCAAGTTACAGTTTCAGAATACTTGATAGAGTTCAAGTTACAGTTTCAGAATACTTGATAGAGTTCAAGTTACAGTTTCAGAATACTTGATAGAGTTCAAGTTACAGTTTCAGAATACTTGATAGAGTTCAAGTTAGGTTCAGAATACTTGACAGAGTTCAAGTCAGAGTTTTATTCAAGTCAGAGAGTTTTATTCAAGTTAGAGTTTTATTCCAAGTCAGAGAGTTTTATTCCAAGTCAGAGAGTTTTATTCCAAGTCAGAGAGTTTTATTCCAAGTCAAGAGTTTTATTCCATTAGAGAGTTTTATTCCAAGTCAGAGTTTAGTCCCAATCATTTCAATGCAGTCAATTGAATTCAACTTTTTCTTTGTAATTTAAGAGAATTTAATTTAAGAAAATGTAATCTAAGAATTTAATTCAACCTTTTTTTGTGTTGTAAAAGAGAATTTAATTCAACCTGAATTGACCGGGTTGCGTCTTTAGTTTAACCTTTTTTCTTGTTTGTAAGAAGGAAATTGATCGATTTGTCTTTTCTTTTCATGCCATTGTTGCGTATATAAATATATAGTTATGTATTTTATTATTTGTAACAAAACCGTTTTTACAAAGGTTGTAACGATTTTGGTAATTGTTGTAATGTATATGAGGAACATTCCGTCCCTCCGTTTGTTGAACTCTCTTAATTTTTGTTCTAAGTAGTGTGACAAGCAATCTTTTTTTTAAAGAGCAAAGTGCTCACGAAAGACGTATTGTCAATTTCAGACTTATACCCCCCGCTTAGTCACTCAATTCCCCCGTATGATCGCACATACCCTAAATTTCAGTTGTTTGTTCTTTTTTGTCATTTAATTTTAATAAAACTTCTACACAATAAAACATATGTATTTATCATATGCAAACAAGTTTTCAGACTAAAATATCAAATAATTCAAAATTCTATCAACATTTAACGAAAGAGTATAATTTTTCTACTTAACATGCAAAAATTATTCAACCTTTTTAATATTTTTTTATTATATAAAAATAATTTTTAATGTAAAATTTACCTGAGATTATTAAAAGAAAAGATTGTTCGAAATGCTTTCCTTCCATTTCAATAACTTTTTTATTCTTGGCCGAAACTCATCTAAGGTTCGATTTACTTTTATTTTTAAGAGTGTTATAAAATTATGTTTAGCTCATTAAAATGCATAATTGATTTATATTTTTATTTGTATTTTTATTTTTCTTTTGTTCAATTAATCGTGAGTAACTGTCCTTAAATTGTTATTGTACCATTTGTAAGGTATCAAACGAAAATTATAGTCAAATTGACATACTACTACAGTATATGGCTATGAATTTTAGTAGTCGAAATTAATTGTGTGCCAAAATTCAATTTTAAAACCGTGAGATTTACTTTCATTACGTGTAAGGTCCTCTAAGTACGTTTTTTTTAATTACCTTATAAGTGTAACTGATTATGTAAAATCTATAATCCTAATTGAATTTTATTACTTTTGACACATATTCCCTCCAGTCACTTTTGCATTAAAACTCGTATGCAAACATCATCATTATAATACATCATAATTATTGCTTACTATATATAAATTCTCGCTCATGCATTTATTCAGTTAATTTAACAATCCTCTCAGCTAATCTGTCTCTCGAAATTATAAGATACACACTTTGTACCTAATACACACAAATACACATTTGACCACAGGTCTATACATCATCCACTACGTAATTCGATTTGTACCTACAACAGTCAATAAAAATGCATGTATGCACACTATATATACTATATATACAGACCTTATGCTAAAATCATTGGATATCAAAATAAACTATTTCATTACGCGTAAGTGCTAACTATGTAATTTAATCTTAATCATTTTTGCTTTCTAATATATCTTGCTTATGCATTTATTCAGTTAATTTAACAATCCTCTCAGCTAATCTGTCCCTCGAAATTGTAAGATACACACTTTGTACCTAGTACACAAAAATACACACTAGACCACAGGTCTATACATCATCGATTACGTAATTCTATTTTTACCTACACTAGTCAATAAAAATTAGTTTACAGATTGTACGATTTACAGTAGTTTTCCCCTTTTATCTGCTATTCATTTTGTATGTAATTCTTCCCACAAAAAAAAAAAAAAAATTTGTTAAAAATTTAACAATATCATTCTTTGTCTAACTTCATTGTTTGACTAAATTAACATATTAATCCTTTTATTCTTTTTACACAAAATTAAAGTATTAATCTTTGAATTTTTTTATATTTTGTAAGCAAGTGTCATTTTAAAAATTTGATTACTTTGCATTGTACTCAACCACGCGAAATCGTTCTGTATAAAATTTGTATTGTAAAGAAAAATTCGTCATCTAACTTGAATTAGTTAGGATGTTATTCTCTTAAATCTATTGTATTAATTGTACCCTATTAGATTATTGTATAAATATCATTTTTAAAGGGGAGAGTAATGTAAAAAATGAACAATGAATAATTAATATTCATTTTTACATAAGAACCAAAATCGCTTAACGCGAGTTTGGATAATAATTTTACTTGTAGCTTCCTATTTTTGTTCGTGTCACAACCCTACGATCTACCATATCTATGGTTTAGTCGTATCCATTTTCCATTTGTTATAGAAGTTATTATAATTAATTATGAATTGTCTTGCATCTCACCCTCGTCCCTAGATTATGCATACACATTGCATGTAACGGGATTGGAACCCGCAGTTGTACTTCTTAGTCATTGATACCCACTCTTTGTCTCTAATTCGTTCTTGTAAATCTTCCTAATAATGATTTGTACTATACGTACAAATTCAATAACTATGACGTCACATTTTCCGTCATTAATTTCCCTTCATTATATCTTTAGTATGCAATGTATGAAAATTCTTTATCATCAAAATAAAAACTGTACACTCTATAGAAGTCATTATTTATATGTTATGTAGTATAAATATAACTATTATTCGACCATATATCCCCCCCCCATACGTCCATATCTTATCTTGACCATTATCGTATGTCAATTTTATTAAATATTCATTTTTGCTCGTGAAATGCAAAAACTTTAAGCATTCGTTCGAAAACGCTCAAATACGTTCTCGTATTGTTTTTTTTATTATTTTTTTCAAGTGCGTTCACCCCTCGCAAGATATTCATAAACGCTTATGCAAGTGTACGCAATTCGCAAATCAGCATAAATCAAACATCTGAAAACGTGAAACCTCCTGTCGCTCTGATTTCAAATTTATAACATGTTATAACATATTGTAACATATTATGTTGTATATAAATCCATACCGTATGTGCCATGTACTTTGTATTATATTTCTAACATTTTAATTGTCTATTAATATGAAACACAGTAAAAAAACAAAACAAAGTTATAGTAACTGTTTAATTGTAGTTAACTGTAATACTTTAATTTAATATAACGTAATGTACTTCAATGAAACTGTAATTAAATGTAATGATTTAATTTATAATGTAAGAATGTACTTTAATAGAACTGTAATGGACAATCATAAGCGAATGTGAAGTAATCCATAATTGTAATCGTAATTGTAATGAACCAAAATTAATACGTACTCAGTCGTGTACTTAATTTGTACTTATGTGTACTATTACGAAATGATATCGCCTTCAGAAATGAAGATTCGGCAAAAATATACGATTAGTTTTATTTTTATTTTTTATTTTTTTTTGGAATCTTTCAAACATCTGATCATGTGTTTAAAAGGGGGGAACTTAACCTTCAACTTCCGTCCCCAACATTTAGGTTTATATTATACATGTATTTGTAAAATTAAAGCACTTCATATTAGCACTTCATTAGAGCACTTCATTACGAGCCTCCCTTGTTAGCAGCCTTGCTGCGAGGAGGGGGCAGAGGCCCCTTGCCTCCTTAACTTTTTTTAGATGGGCCTGAGCCATAGTCGAAAGAGGTCGAACCTCTACCCCTGTAAATTCAGAAGCTAATTCAGAGGCTGAGCACTACCTGTACATTTTAGCAGTAAATTTACAGTTGAAGATAGTTTTTATCTTATCCTTCGAGCCTTGCTCTCTTCAGAAGAACTTAGTCATTAAACTTTCCGGATACGCTATAAGAAGAATCCGGAACCTTCAGCATTTTTAGTAAGTCTATCAGAGTCCTCCGAGCCACTATAGAAGAACTCGGAGAGTAATATAGAAGAAAACTACTTCAAGTCACACATCCGTTGCTGCCACCTAACTAGAACCCCCGTCGACTTCGAACCAACACGGGCCATAGACGGAGGGGTTAACAGAGTGGCGACCCTTTACCAGGATCTTAACAGATTTTAAGAAGAAGAATATTTTAAGAAGAAGAATATTTTAAGAAGAAGAATATTTTAAGAAGAAGAATATTTTAAGTAGAAGAATATTTTAAGAAGAAGATTTTAAGAAGAAGATTTTAAGAAGAGGCCACTCTTTGGCCAAGAATAGAAATTACCCTGCATCAGGATAAAACCATTTGACCGGCGTGTCACGACTTTAGTTCGTAACATCCACCCTTGAACCGGTGTGTCACGACTCCAAGTTCTCCACGCCTAGTTTTCATCCAAGAAGAAGTAGCCAGCAAGACGTCGTCAGGACACGTCTCAAGGATTTCCCCATAGAAAATTTTGTTAAGTACAGAGTTTGTCTTTTTAAGTAATTTGTAAACATTTGAAAAGTCAGCATTATTAACAGTTAATATTTAGTATGGAGCCAGAATTAACACAAAACACAGTGAACACTTCAGACACCAGTGATACACTTTTTTTTAGTGAAATAGTAATTTTCACAGAAGTTAATTGTCACAGAGTTAATTGTCACAGAGTTAATTGTCACAGAGTCAATTGTCACAGAGTCAATTGTCACAGAGTCAATTGTCACAGAGTCAATTGTCACAGTTATTTTCACTATTATATTCAGTATAGAATAATTTTATTTTATGTATCTTCCCGTACATTAGAATGAAATATTGTTTACATTTTTTTTATTTTTTTTTGCAAATTTTTTTCAATTATTGAATTGAATTGACTTGCAAATTAAGAAAGAGAGTTTTTATAGAGAGTTTATAGATTTAGAGAGATACTTGAAGTCAGTTTCGAAGTCAGTTTTGAAGTCATTTTTTGAAGTCATTTTTTGAAGTAATTTTTGAAGTCAGTTTTTGAAGTCAGAAGGTTGCGCCAAAAGGGACAACCGCCCCAGAGATTTATAGAAATACTTGACAAGCGTTCAAGTTACAGTTTCAGAATACTTGATAGAGTTCAAGTTACAGTTTCAGAATACTTGATAGAGTTCAAGTTACAGTTTCAGAATT
>JAJOZX010020990.1:0-27235 GCA_023014485.1 Bathynomus jamesi
GAAACTGCTTCCTGTAGTTAGCAACAACTTGCAGGAGATACTGCAGTTGTCCTCATTCCTGGTGTGGCAGCCGTTGTATTCATTAATGAGAGCAACCCCCCTCTCTGCATGATTGTTCATGACATGACAGAGAGGTTTCCCACTGATTTCTTCGCTATTTGGTAATCAGGATCACTGTCCCAATCCCGCACCTCCTTCCTCAGGTATCCCACACCTGACCCCAGAGACAACAGCAGTCTTTTTGAGTTTGCTGTTGCTAGTGACTCGATTGAAGCCCCCTCAGCAACACCTTTCCTTCTCTTCTGGCAATCAGGCTTTCCTTCAACTTCCTCCATCGCCTTCACCATTGCTGTTTTAGTCTCTTCAGACACCTCAGGATCGAAAATTCAGCAGCGTTGGAAGAGAGTTCTATAGTATAATCGTTTCATTTAAACATTCTTTTGACAATATTACTGCATAGAAGTGTAACTAACATAATAGGTATTTTTTATTTGTTATAGCTAATATTGAAAACTAGCGCTAGCGCTAGCGTCGCTAAATTTTGAAATGACTAGCGCTAGTGCCGCTATTATTTTGCCGCACTAGCGCTAGCGGCGCTAATTTTCATGAGTAGCGCGCACAGCTTTGCTTATGTTCAACACACAATTTAAATAACTCCTTATCCTTAGAACGAAACTTATCAAAAAACACAGTAACTGCATATCACAGCAATCCATCTTTACGTCTTAACAACAAAACACAAACTTACCAGATCTGACCTAATGGAGTAATTGAACGGTGTGGCAACTATGGGATTGCCAAATGTCGCTAGATATACAATACTTGCTAAAAATATTGGCAGATGTCACTAGATATATCTCAAACTGTCGCTAAATATGACATTGCTTCAAAGTATCATAACTTTGTTATTTTCTAATATTTTCAAAATGATACATAGCTGCTTCCACCATTTTCTTTGCTCTATCGATTGACATATGTTTCGTTATTGTAGCATGTTTCATGGCAATGCGAGTGTCTTGTAAAATTTTACCGAAGGGAAAAATGTAATATTATTTTGCAGGTTTATGATGACTTTATTAGAATGTTATGCCTAAATAAAATCATGTTTTTATATTCAGTGAATCAATTAACGTGATAGTCTGTAATTAAAATCTGTAGTATAAACAATTCATATAAATGTCCTATGTTTATTATATTTATTTGTTATTATAACTTATGTCATTGATTATATATATTTTGTGTACCATAACTATATTATTGTTATTTATATTAAGAAGAATGTTGTTCAATTAAGTTGATTAAAGCCTAAGAAAAGGAGAGTGTTTCATTTCAATAGGATCTAAATTCTACTATATAGGTAGCCAAAAATACATAAATCGCCCAACTGAATCTGTTGGTCAAAATTATGTGCATTAAGTTGTCGGCAAACAAGCATGTTAAAAACAAAGGCATCTAAAATAATTGTATCATGGTAAGATTTTTTCGTTTCATTTTGAACATTGGTAAAAGCTTTGAATTAAACACTTATACTATTGGCGATGGCCTATTTTGGCATCCCAAATTATTCAACCAGCCAGTTAGGTCAACTTTACGCCTTTGACAATTGGTTAGGTTAAGTAGTGATATTTTCGTTTAAACCAGGGGTCACCAACCTTTTTTTTGTTCACCGCCCACTGTTACGATTTTTTGAAAATAAAAAAAAGCTTATCGCCCACCTTAGATGAAAAAGAATAAATCAACACAATCGATAAAATAAATAATGGAATAAATGTGAGCCCACTAGTGGGCGCTACCACCCAGGTTGGTGATCCCTGGTTTAAACTAACGAAAATATCAAGATTTAACCTAACCAATCATCAAGGGCGTACCAGTTGATCTAACCGGGCAGTCAGTTGACCAAATTAACATAAACAAGTAATTTGAGTGTTGGAGTGTTGTTTTTTTTGGTTGGTTGAATAATTTGGGACATCAAAATAGGATACTATGGTTTTATAGTACAGAAACGAGTAGGCCTACAAAAGGAACAATTAAGTTTTACTATGCCATCTTCTTGAATTTTGAACTCGTGCAAGGGTTTTCAAAAATACTTGTGCCTGAGACTGGGCAAGAGTTTTAACTCAAATTACCCACACGCAACACGCCACAACAAATTTAGTACTACCACCAAAATACTTTCCATTATTGGTAAAATTTCAGATACCAAGGTTTGGAGACAGTTAATAAAAGCTTGGTAGTATGTTAAATTAGGCAGTTATTATTGAATGTTTCACCAATCAGAGAACACAGGTTAAGGTTAGGTTATATATATAATGATGAATAAAACCACGAAGGAAAGGAAACATAGAATGGTGCTCAAGCACTATTGTCTAATGACATCCTCAGGAATACTGAAGTACATAAAGAGTTACAGCCTATATATAGGTTACAGAAAAAAAATAATAAATTATATATATACAATAAATGGAGAAATAAAAATTAAAATTAAAAATTAAACTTTAAAGGATTGTGGGAGGAGCATACAAATTTTGAAAAAACTACCAATTTTTAGCACAAAATCAAATGAATTGTTTCCAACCAATGTTAGATAATTAAAAAAACAAATAAAAAAAAAAATATAAATTTATATTGGAAATTTGCCTTGGTTTTAGCACTCTGCCCTTCTTGTTCAAGTTTGATTTATATAAAAATAAATTGAAATGAAAAATAAAAGTTATTAGAGTAGCATACAAGTTTACTAAAGATTTAGCGTTCTACCCTTCTTATCTAAATCTGTTCTGAAGGAATTCAAAATAACAGGATCGAGTTGAAAAAGACCTTTGCTTATGTTGAAGTTATTTGTAAGTTGGATAATGGCAGACTCAAGAATATTTCTATTAACAATGTTGCTAGAGTGAAATAAAACTGAAGCATTATTCCAATCAATACAGTGGGATAACTCTGACAAATGGACAGAAAGGGCACTGGACAACTGTCCTGTTCTAACGGAATATTGATGCTTTTTATACGTGTGTGCAAATCCTTTCCCATCTGACCTATGTAAAAGGAATCACATTGTTTGCAACCAATTTTATAGATAATGCCTGAATTATTGGTTGGGCTATTTTTTACTAAGATATTTTTCACAAGATTGTTATATGAAAATACTACATTAATATCCAAACGTTTAAGTACATTAGCAATGCCTAAAAAGCCCGGGAAAAATGGAAGTACTAAAATATTTTTTGACAAAGTATGAGTGTTATTATTCACACGATAGAAAGTTTGTTTTGCTTTGTTGAGACAAGATTCTATAAACGCAGATGGATAACACAGATCACTTCTAATACCGTTGATTTTTTATAATTCGGCATCGATGTATTCCGGACTGGCGACCCTAAGGGCGTGGAGAAACATTGAAGAAAAAATGGCCTTCTTAGTCGGGGTGTCATGTCCCAAGTAAAAGTGTACGTAGGATAAATTGTTTATTTTTCCCGATAGATACTAAACTTAAAACTGGGCTTTCCCTATGTACACGCATATTAGGGTGGTCCACTCTTATAGGGGTGGAATTTTTTTTTGTGATTTGTTTTTATTGCTGGGTTGTAACTTATGAGGATGGATGAGAAAACACCTCTGGGAAAGTTTTATTTGAATCTGTTAATTTGTAGGGGTAGCACATGACACTTGAAGTTTTGGTATAATCTGAAAATCACAGCAAAGTTAATCTTGGTGACAGTACATGACTATTAGGGTAACTAACAATTCCGAAATGAATTGACTAACAATTCCCTCTGCACCTCATTTGATCTTTGTTTTCTCGCCCAGTTGCCAGGCTGACTTCTGAATGGTTGAGGAAACTGCTTCCTGTAGTTAGCAACAACTTGCAGGAGATACTGCAGTTGTTCCTCATTCCTGGTGTGGCAGCCGTTGTATTCATTAATGAGAGCAACCCCCCTCTCTGCATGATTGTTCATGACAGAGAGGTTTCCCACTGATTTCTTCGCTATTTGGTAATCAGGATCACTGTCCCAATCCCGCACCTCCTTCCTCAGGTATCCCACACCTGACCCCAGAGACAACAGCAGTCTTTTTGAGTTTGCTGTTGCTAGTGACTCGATTGAAGCCCCCTCAGCAACACCTTTCCTTCTCTTCTGGCAATCAGGCTTTCCTTCAACTTCCTCCATCGCCTTCACCATTGCTGTTTTAGTCTCTTCAGACACCTCAGGATCGAAAATTCAGCAGCGTTGGAAGAGAGTTCTATAGTATAATCGTTTCATTTAAACATTCTTTTTGACAATATTACTGCATAGAAGTGTAACTAACATAATAGGTATTTTTTATTTGTTATAGCTAATATTGAAAACTAGCGCTAGCGCTAGCGTCGCTAAATTTTGAAATGACTAGCGCTAGTGCCGCTATTATTTTGCCGCACTAGCGCTAGCGGCGCTAATTTTCATGAGTAGCGCGCACAGCTTTGCTTATGTTCAACACACAATTTAAATAACTCCTTATCCTTAGAACGAAACTTATCAAAAAACACAGTAACTGCATATCACAGCAATCCATCTTTACGTCTTAACAACAAAACACAAACTTACCAGATCTGACCTAATGGAGTAATTGAACGGTGTGGCAACTATGGGATTGCCAAATGTCGCTAGATATACCAATACTTGCTAAAAATATTGGCAGATGTCACTAGATATATCTCAAACTGTCGCTAAATATGACATTGCTTCAAAGTATCATAACTTTGTTATTTTCTAATATTTTCAAAATGATACATAGCTGCTTCCACCATTTTCTTTGCTCTATCGATTGACATATGTTTCGTTATTGTAGCATGTTTCATGGCAATGCGAGTGTCTTGTAAAATTTTACCGAAGGGAAAAATGTAATATTATTTTGCAGGTTTATGATGACTTTATTAGAATGTTATGCCTAAATAAAATCATGTGTTTATATTCAATTCAATTAAAGTGATGATGTCTGAATTAATCTGTAGTATAAACAATTCATATAAATGTCCTATGTTTATTATATTTATATTGTTATTATAACTTATGTCATTGATTATATATATATTTTGTGTACCATAACTATATTATTGTTATTTATATTAAGAAGAATGTTGTTCAATTAAGTTGATTAAAGCCAAAGAAAAGGAGAGTGTTTCATTTCAATAGGATCTAAATTCTACTATATAGGTAGCCAAAAATACATAAATCGCCCAACTGAATCTGTTGGTCAAAATTATGTGCATTAAGTTGTCGGCAAACAAGCATGTTAAAAACAAAGGCATCTAAAATAATTGTATCATGGTAAGATTTTTTCGTTTCATTTTGAACATTGGTAAAAGCTTTGAATTAAACACTTATACTATTGGCGATGGCCTATTTTGGCATCCCAAATTATTCAACCAGCCAGTTAGGTCAACTTTACGCCTTTGACAATTGGTTAGGTTAAGTAGTGATATTTTCGTTTAAACCAGGGGTCACCAACCTTTTTTTTGTTCACCGCCCACTGTTACGATTTTTTGAAAATAAAAAAAAGCTTATCGCCCACCTTAGATGAAAAAGAATAAATCAACACAATCGATAAAATAAATAATGGAATAAATGTGAGCCCACTAGTGGGCGCTACCACCCAGGTTGGTGATCCCTGGTTTAAACTAACGAAAATATCAAGATTTAACCAATCATCAAAGGGCGTACCAGTTGATCTAACCGGGCAGTCAGTTGACCAAATTAACATAAACAAGTAATGAGTGTTGGAGTGTTGTTTATTTTTGGTTGGTTGAATAATTTGGGACATCAAAATAGGATACTATGGTTTTATAGTACAGAAACGAGTAGGCCTACAAAAGGAACAATTAAGTTTTACTATGCCATCTTCTTGAATTTTGAACTCGTGCAAGGGTTTTCAAAAATACTTGTGCCTGAGACTGGGCAAGAGTTTTAACTCAAATTACCCACACGCAACACGCCACAACAAATTTAGTACTACCACCAAAATACTTTCCATTATTGGTAAAATTTCAGATACCAAGGTTTGGAGACAGTTAATAAAAGCTTGGTAGTATGTTAAATTAGGCAGTTATTATTGAATGTTTCACCAATCAGAGAACACAGGTTAAGGTTAGGTTATATATATATAATGATGAATAAAACCACGAAGGAAAGGAAACATAGAATGGTGCTCAAGCACTATTGTCTAATGACATCCTCAGGAATACTGAAGTACATAAAGAGTTACAGCCTATATATAGGTTACAGAAAAAAAATAATAAATTATATATATACAATAAATGGAGAAATAAAAATTAAAATTAAAAATTAAACTTTAAAGGATTGTGGGAGGAGCATACAAATTTGTAAGAAAAAACTACCAATTTTTAGCACAAAATCAAATGAATTGTTTCCAACCAATGTTAGATAATTAAAAAAACATAAATAAAAAAATATAAATTTATATTGGAAATTTGCCTTGGTTTTAGCACTCTGCCCTTCTTGTTCAAGTTTGATTTATATAAAAATAAATTGAAATGAAAAATAAAAGTTATTAGAGTAGCATACAAGTTTACTAAAGATTTAGCGTTCTACCCTTCTTATCTAAATCTGTTCTGAAGGAATTCAAAATAACAGGATCGAGTTGAAAAAGACCTTTGCTTATGTTGAAGTTATTTGTAAGTTGGATAATGGCAGACTCAAGAATATTTCTATTAACAATGTTGCTAGAGTGAAATAAAACTGAAGCATTATTCCAATCAATACAGTGGGATAACTCTGACAAATGGACAGAAAGGGCACTGGACAACTGTCCTGTTCTAACGGAATATTGATGCTGTTTTATACGTGTGTGCAAATCCTTTCCCATCTGACCTATGTAAAAGGAATCACATTGTTTGCAACCAATTTTATAGATAATGCCTGAATTATTGGTTGGGCTATTTTTTACTAAGATATTTTTCACAAGATTGTTATATGAAAATACTACATTAATATCCAAACGTTTAAGTACATTAGCAATGCCTAAAAAGCCCGGGAAAAATGGAAGTACTAAAATATTTTTTGACAAAGTATGAGTGTTATTATTCACACGATAGAAAGTTTGTTTTGCTTTGTTGAGACAAGATTCTATAAACGCAGATGGATAACACAGATCACTTCTAATACCGTTGATTTTTTATAATTCGGCATCGATGTATTCCGGACTGGCGACCCTAAGGGCGTGGAGAAACATTGAAGAAAAAATGGCCTTCTTAGTCGGGGTGTCATGTCCCAAGTAAAAGTGTACGTAGGATAAATTGTTTATTTTTCCCGATAGATACTAAACTTAAAACTGGGCTTTCCCTATGTACACGCATATTAGGGTGGTCCACTCTTATAGGGGTGGAATTTTTTTTTGTGATTTGTTTTTATTGCTGGGTTGTAACTTATGAGGATGGATGAGAAAACACCTCTGGGAAAGTTTTATTTGAATCTGTTAATTTGTAGGGGTAGCACATGACACTTGAAGTTTTGGTATAATCTGAAAATCACAGCAAAGTTAATCTTGGTGACAGTACATGACTATTAGGGTAACTAACAATTCCGAAATGAATTGACTAACAATTCCCTCTGCACCTCATTTGATCTTTGTTTTCTCGCCCAGTTGCCAGGCTGACTTCTGAATGGTTGAGGAAACTGCTTCCTGTAGTTAGCAACAACTTGCAGGAGATACTGCAGTTGTTCCTCATTCCTGGTGTGGCAGCCGTTGTATTCATTAATGAGAGCAACCCCCCTCTCTGCATGATTGTTCATGACAGAGAGGTTTCCCACTGATTTCTTCGCTATTTGGTAATCAGGATCACTGTCCCAATCCCGCACCTCCTTCCTCAGGTATCCCACACCTGACCCCAGAGACAACAGCAGTCTTTTTGAGTTTGCTGTTGCTAGTGACTCGATTGAAGCCCCCTCAGCAACACCTTTCCTTCTCTTCTGGCAATCAGGCTTTCCTTCAACTTCCTCCATCGCCTTCACCATTGCTGTTTTAGTCTCTTCAGACACCTCAGGATCGAAAATTCAGCAGCGTTGGAAGAGAGTTCTATAGTATAATCGTTTCATTTAAACATTCTTTTTGACAATATTACTGCATAGAAGTGTAACTAACATAATAGGTATTTTTTATTTGTTATAGCTAATATTGAAAACTAGCGCTAGCGCTAGCGTCGCTAAATTTTGAAATGACTAGCGCTAGTGCCGCTATTATTTTGCCGCACTAGCGCTAGCGGCGCTAATTTTCATGAGTAGCGCGCACAGCTTTGCTTATGTTCAACACACAATTTAAATAACTCCTTATCCTTAGAACGAAACTTATCAAAAAACACAGTAACTGCATATCACAGCAATCCATCTTTACGTCTTAACAACAAAACACAAACTTACCAGATCTGACCTAATGGAGTAATTGAACGGTGTGGCAACTATGGGATTGCCAAATGTCGCTAGATATACCAATACTTGCTAAAAATATTGGCAGATGTCACTAGATATATCTCAAACTGTCGCTAAATATGACATTGCTTCAAAGTATCATAACTTTGTTATTTTCTAATATTTTCAAAATGATACATAGCTGCTTCCACCATTTTCTTTGCTCTATCGATTGACATATGTTTCGTTATTGTAGCATGTTTCATGGCAATGCGAGTGTCTTGTAAAATTTTACCGAAGGGAAAAATGTAATATTATTTTGCAGGTTTATGATGACTTTATTAGAATGTTATGCCTAAATAAAATCATGTGTTTATATTCAATTCAATTAAAGTGATGATGTCTGAATTAAACTGATGAGATGTGATATACTTTATTATATTAAGGTAATAATATTTTCTTTGATGTAATTAATCCTAATCTGTAGTATAAACAATTCATATAAATGTCCTATGTTTATTATATTTATATTGTTATTATAACTTATGTCATTGATTATATATATATTTTGTGTACCATAACTATATTATTGTTATTTATATTAAGAAGAATGTTGTTCAATTAAGTTGATTAAAGCCTAAGAAAAGGAGAGTGTTTCATTTCAATAGGATCTAAATTCTACTATATAGGTAGCCAAAAATACATAAATCGCCCAACTGAATCTGTTGGTCAAAATTATGTGCATTAAGTTGTCGGCAAACAAGCATGTTAAAAACAAAGGCATCTAAAATAATTGTATCATGGTAAGATTTTTTCGTTTCATTTTGAACATTGGTAAAAGCTTTGAATTAAACACTTATACTATTGGCGATGGCCTATTTTGGCATCCCAAATTATTCAACCAGCCAGTTAGGTCAACTTTACGCCTTTGACAATTGGTTAGGTTAAGTAGTGATATTTTCGTTTAAACCAGGGGTCACCAACCTTTTTTTTGTTCACCGCCCACTGTTACGATTTTTTGAAAATAAAAAAAAGCTTATCGCCCACCTTAGATGAAAAAGAATAAATCAACACAATCGATAAAATAAATAATGGAATAAATGTGAGCCCACTAGTGGGCGCTACCACCCAGGTTGGTGATCCCTGGTTTAAACTAACGAAAATATCAAGATTTAACCTAACCAATCATCAGGGCGTACCAGTTGATCTAACCGGGCAGTCAGTTGACCAAATTAACATAAACAAGTAATTTGAGTGTTGGAGTGTTGTTTATTTTTGGTTGGTTGAATAATTTGGGACATCAAAATAGGATACTATGGTTTTATAGTACAGAAACGAGTAGGCCTACAAAAGGAACAATTAAGTTTTACTATGCCATCTTCTTGAATTTTGAACTCGTGCAAGGGTTTTCAAAAATACTTGTGCCTGAGACTGGGCAAGAGTTTTAACTCAAATTACCCACACGCAACACGCCACAACAAATTTAGTACTACCACCAAAATACTTTCCATTATTGGTAAAATTTCAGATACCAAGGTTTGGAGACAGTTAATAAAAGCTTGGTAGTATGTTAAATTAGGCAGTTATTATTGAATGTTTCACCAATCAGAGAACACAGGTTAAGGTTAGGTTATATATATATAATGATGAATAAAACCACGAAGGAAAGGAAACATAGAATGGTGCTCAAGCACTATTGTCTAATGACATCCTCAGGAATACTGAAGTACATAAAGAGTTACAGCCTATATATAGGTTACAGAAAAAAAAAAAATTATATATATACAATAAATGGAGAAATAAAAATTAAAATTAAAAATTAAACTTTAAAGGATTGTGGGAGGAGCATACAAATTTGTAAGAAAAAACTACCAATTTTTAGCACAAAATCAAATGAATTGTTTCCAACCAATGTTAGATAATTAAAAAAACAAATAAATAAAAAAATATAAATTTATATTGGAAATTTGCCTTGGTTTTAGCACTCTGCCCTTCTTGTTCAAGTTTGATTTATATAAAAATAAATTGAAATGAAAAATAAAAGTTATTAGAGTAGCATACAAGTTTACTAAAGATTTAGCGTTCTACCCTTCTTATCTAAATCTGTTCTGAAGGAATTCAAAATAACAGGATCGAGTTGAAAAAGACCTTTGCTTATGTTGAAGTTATTTGTAAGTTGGATAATGGCAGACTCAAGAATATTTCTATTAACAATGTTGCTAGAGTGAAATAAAACTGAAGCATTATTCCAATCAATACAGTGGGATAACTCTGACAAATGGACAGAAAGGGCACTGGACAACTGTCCTGTTCTAACGGAATATTGATGCTGTTTTATACGTGTGTGCAAATCCTTTCCCTGACCTATGTAAAAGGAATCACATTGTTTGCAACCAATTTTATAGATAATGCCTGAATTATTGGTTGGGCTATTTTTTACTAAGATATTTTTCACAAGATTGTTATATGAAAATACTACATTAATATCCAAACGTTTAAGTACATTAGCAATGCCTAAAAAGCCCGGGAAAAATGGAAGTACTAAAATATTTTTTGACAAAGTATGAGTGTTATTATTCACACGATAGAAAGTTTGTTTTGCTTTGTTGAGACAAGATTCTATAAACGCAGATGGATAACACAGATCACTTCTAATACCATTGATTTTTTATAATTCGGCATCGATGTATTCCGGACTGGCGACCCTAAGGGCGTGGAGAAACATTGAAGAAAAAATGGCCTTCTTAGTCGGGGTGTCATGTCCCAAGTAAAAGTGTACGTAGGATAAATTGTTTATTTTTCCCGATAGATACTAAACTTAAAACCTGGGCTTTCCCTATGTACACGCATATTAGGGTGGTCCACTCTTATAGGGGTGGAATTTTTTTTGTGATTTGTTTTTATTGCTGGGTTGTAACTTATGAGGATGGATGAGAAAACACCTCTGGGAAAGTTTTATTTGAATCTGTTAATTTGTAGGGGTAGCACATGACACTTGAAGTTTTGGTATAATCTGAAAATCACAGCAAAGTTAATCTTGGTGACAGTACATGACTATTAGGGTAACTAACAATTCCGAAATGAATTGACTAACAATTCCCTCTGCACCTCATTTGATCTTTGTTTTCTCGCCCAGTTGCCAGGCTGACTTCTGAATGGTTGAGGAAACTGCTTCCTGTAGTTAGCAACAACTTGCAGGAGATACTGCAGTTGTTCCTCATTCCTGGTGTGGCAGCCGTTGTATTCATTAATGAGAGCAACCCCCCTCTCTGCATGATTGTTCATGACAGAGAGGTTTCCCACTGATTTCTTCGCTATTTGGTAATCAGGATCACTGTCCCAATCCCGCACCTCCTTCCTCAGGTATCCCACACCTGACCCCAGAGACAACAGCAGTCTTTTTGAGTTTGCTGTTGCTAGTGACTCGATTGAAGCCCCCTCAGCAACACCTTTCCTTCTCTTCTGGCAATCAGGCTTTCCTTCAACTTCCTCCATCGCCTTCACCATTGCTGTTTTAGTCTCTTCAGACACCTCAGGATCGAAAATTCAGCAGCGTTGGAAGAGAGTTCTATAGTATAATCGTTTCATTTAAACATTCTTTTTGACAATATTACTGCATAGAAGTGTAACTAACATAATAGGTATTTTTTATTTGTTATAGCTAATATTGAAAACTAGCGCTAGCGCTAGCGTCGCTAAATTTTGAAATGACTAGCGCTAGTGCCGCTATTATTTTGCCGCACTAGCGCTAGCGGCGCTAATTTTCATGAGTAGCGCGCACAGCTTTGCTTATGTTCAACACACAATTTAAATAACTCCTTATCCTAGAACGAAACTTATCAAAAAACACAGTAACTGCATATCACAGCAATCCATCTTTACGTCTTAACAACAAAACACAAACTTACCAGATCTGACCTAATGGAGTAATTGAACGGTGTGGCAACTATGGGATTGCCAAATGTCGCTAGATATACCAATACTTGCTAAAAATATTGGCAGATGTCACTAGATATATCTCAAACTGTCGCTAAATATGACATTGCTTCAAAGTATCATAACTTTGTTATTTTCTAATATTTTCAAAATGATACATAGCTGCTTCCACCATTTTCTTTGCTCTATCGATTGACATATGTTTCGTTATTGTAGCATGTTTCATGGCAATGCGAGTGTCTTGTAAAATTTTACCGAAGGGAAAAATGTAATATTATTTTGCAGGTTTATGATGACTTTATTAGAATGTTATGCCTAAATAAAATCATGTGTTTATATTCAATTCAATTAAAGTGATGATGTCTGAATTAATAATCTGTAGTATAAACAATTCATATAAATGTCCTATGTTTATTATATTTATATTGTTATTATAACTTATGTCATTGATTATATATATATTTGTGTACCATAACTATATTATTGTTATTTATATAAGAAGAATGTTGTTCAATTAAGTTGATTAAAGCCTAAGAAAAGGAGAGTGTTTCATTTCAATAGGATCTAAATTCTACTATATAGGTAGCCAAAAATACATAAATCGCCCAACTGAATCTGTTGGTCAAAATTATGTGCATTAAGTTGTCGGCAAACAAGCATGTTAAAAACAAAGGCATCTAAAATAATTGTATCATGGTAAGATTTTTTCGTTTCATTTTGAACATTGGTAAAAGCTTTGAATTAAACACTTATACTATTGGCGATGGCCTATTTTGGCATCCCAAATTATTCAACCAGCCAGTTAGGTCAACTTTACGCCTTTGACAATTGGTTAGGTTAAGTAGTGATATTTTCGTTTAAACCAGGGGTCACCAACCTTTTTTTTGTTCACCGCCCACTGTTACGATTTTTTGAAAAAAAAAAAAGCTTATCGCCCACCTTAGATGAAAAAGAATAAATCAACACAATCGATAAAATAAATAATGGAATAAATGTGAGCCCACTAGTGGGCGCTACCACCCAGGTTGGTGATCCCTGGTTTAAACTAACGAAAATATCAAGATTTAACCTAACCAATCATCAAGGGCGTACCAGTTGATCTAACCGGGCAGTCAGTTGACCAAATTAACATAAACAAGTAATTTGAGTGTTGGAGTGTTGTTTATTTTTGGTTGGTTGAATAATTTGGGACATCAAAATAGGATACTATGGTTTTATAGTACAGAAACGAGTAGGCCTACAAAAGGAACAATTAAGTTTTACTATGCCATCTTCTTGAATTTTGAACTCGTGCAAGGGTTTTCAAAAATACTTGTGCCTGAGACTGGGCAAGAGTTTTAACTCAAATTACCCACACGCAACACGCCACAACAAATTTAGTACTACCACCAAAATACTTTCCATTATTGGTAAAATTTCAGATACCAAGGTTTGGAGACAGTTAATAAAAGCTTGGTAGTATGTTAAATTAGGCAGTTATTATTGAATGTTTCACCAATCAGAGAACACAGGTTAAGGTTAGGTTATATATATATAATGATGAATAAAACCACGAAGGAAAGGAAACATAGAATGGTGCTCAAGCACTATTGTCTAATGACATCCTCAGGAATACTGAAGTACATAAAGAGTTACAGCCTATATATAGGTTACAGAAAAAAAATAATAAATTATATATATACAATAAATGGAGAAAAAAAATTAAAATTAAAAATTAAACTTTAAAGGATTGTGGGAGGAGCATACAAATTTGTAAAAAAACTACCAATTTTAGCACAAAATCAAATGAATTGTTTCCAACCAATGAGATAATTAAAAAACAAATAAATAAAAAAATATAAATTTATATTGGAAATTTGCCTTGGTTTTAGCACTCTGCCCTTCTTGTTCAAGTTTGATTTATATAAAAATAAATTGAAATGAAAAATAAAAGTTATTAGAGTAGCATACAAGTTTACTAAAGATTTAGCGTTCTACCCTTCTTATCTAAATCTGTTCTGAAGGAATTCAAAATAACAGGATCGAGTTGAAAAAGACCTTTGCTTATGTTGAAGTTATTTGTAAGTTGGATAATGGCAGACTCAAGAATATTTCTATTAACAATGTTGCTAGAGTGAAATAAAACTGAAGCATTATTCCAATCAATACAGTGGGATAACTCTGACAAATGGACAGAAAGGGCACTGGACAACTGTCCTGTTCTAACGGAATATTGATGCTGTTTTATACGTGTGTGCAAATCCTTTCCCGTCTGACCTATGTAAAAGGAATCACATTGTTTGCAACCAATTTTATAGATAATGCCTGAATTATTGGTTGGGCTATTTTTTACTAAGATATTTTTCACAAGATTGTTATATGAAAATACTACATTAATATCCAAACGTTTAAGTACATTAGCAATGCCTAAAAAGCCCAGGAAAAATGGAAGTACTAAAATATTTTTTGACAAAGTATGAGTGTTATTATTCACACGATAGAAAGTTTGTTTTGCTTTGTTGAGACAAGATTCTATAAACGCAGATGGATAACACAGATCACTTCTAATACCGTTGATTTTTTATAATTCGGCATCGATGTATTCCGGACTGGCGACCCTAAGGGCGTGGAGAAACATTGAAGAAAAAATGGCCTTCTTAGTCGGGGTGTCATGTCCCAAGTAAAAGTGTACGTAGGATAAATTGTTTATTTTTCCCGATAGATACTAAACTTAAAACTGGGCTTTCCCTATGTACACGCATATTAGGGTGGTCCACTCTTATAGGGGTGGAATTTTTTTTGTGATTTGTTTTTATTGCTGGTTGTAACTTATGAGGATGGATGAGAAAACACCTCTGGGAAAGTTTTATTTGAATCTGTTAATTTGTAGGGGTAGCACATGACACTTGAAGTTTTGGTATAATCTGAAAATCACAGCAAAGTTAATCTTGGTGACAGTACATGACTATTAGGGTAACTAACAATTCCGAAATGAATTGACTAACAATTCCCTCTGCACCTCATTTGATCTTTGTTTTCTCGCCCAGTTGCCAGGCTGACTTCTGAATGGTTGAGGAAACTGCTTCCTGTAGTTAGCAACAACTTGCAGGAGATACTGCAGTTGTTCCTCATTCCTGGTGTGGCAGCCGTTGTATTCATTAATGAGAGCAACCCCCTCTCTGCATGATTGTTCATGACAGAGAGGTTTCCCACTGATTTCTTCGCTATTTGGTAATCAGGATCACTGTCCCAATCCCGCACCTCCTTCCTCAGGTATCCCACACTGACCCCAGAGACAACAGCAGTCTTTTTGAGTTTGCTGTTGCTAGTGACTCGATTGAAGCCCCTCAGCAAACCTTTCCTTCTCTTCTGGCAATCAGGCTTTCTTCAACTTCCTCCATCGCCTTCACCATTGCTGTTTTAGTCTCTTCAGACACCTCAGGATCGAAAATTCAGCAGCGTTGGAAGAGAGTTCTATAGTATAATCGTTTCATTTAAACATTCTTTTTGACAATATTACTGCATAGAAGTGTAACTAACATAATAGGTATTTTTTATTTGTTATAGCTAATATTGAAAACTAGCGCTAGCGCTAGCGTCGCTAAATTTGAAATGACTAGCGCTAGTGCCGCTATTATTTTGCCGCACTAGCGCTAGCGGCGCTAATTTCATGAGTAGCGCGCACAGCTTTGCTTATGTTCAACACACATTTAAATAACTCTTATCCTTAGAACGAAACTTATCAAAAAACACAGTAACTGCATATCACAGCAATCCATCTTTACGTCTTAACAACAAAACACAAACTTACCAGATCTGACCTAATGGAGTAATTGAACGGTGTGGCAACTATGGGATTGCCAAATGTCGCTAGATATACCAATACTTGCTAAAATATTGGCAGATGTCACTAGATATATCTCAAACTGTCGCTAAATATGACATTGCTTCAAAGTATCATAACTTTGTTATTTTCTAATATTTTCAAAATGATACATAGCTGCTTCCACCATTTTCTTTGCTCTATCGATTGACATATGTTTCGTTATTGTAGCATGTTTCATGGCAATGCGAGTGTCTTGTAAAATTTTACCGAAGGGAAAAATGTAATATTATTTTGCAGGTTTATGATGACTTTATTAGAATGTTATGCCTAAATAAAATCATGTGTTTATATTCAATTCAATTAAAGTGATGATGTCTGAATTAATCTGATAGTATAAACAATATCATATAAATGTCCTATGTTTATTATATTTATATTGTTATTATAACTTATGTCATTGATTATATATATATTTTGTGTACCATAACTATATTATTGTTATTTATATTAAGAAGAATGTTGTTCAATTAAGTTGATTAAAGCCTAAGAAAAGGAGAGTGTTTCATTTCAATAGGATCTAAATTCTACTATATAGGTAGCCAAAAATACATAAATCGCCCAACTGAATCTGTTGGTCAAAATTATGTGCATTAAGTTGTCGGCAAACAAGCATGTTAAAAACAAAGGCATCTAAAATAATTGTATCATGGTAAGATTTTTTCGTTTCATTTTGAACATTGGTAAAAGCTTTGAATTAAACACTTATACTATTGGCGATGGCCTATTTTGGCATCCCAAATTATTCAACCAGCCAGTTAGGTCAACTTTACGCCTTTGACAATTGGTTAGGTTAAGTAGTGATATTTTCGTTTAAACCAGGGGTCACCAACCTTTTTTTTGTTCACCGCCCACTGTTACGATTTTTTGAAAATAAAAAAAAGCTTATCGCCCACCTTAGATGAAAAAGAATAAATCAACACAATCGATAAAATAAATAATGGAATAAATGTGAGCCCACTAGTGGGCGCTACCACCCAGGTTGGTGATCCCTGGTTTAAACTAACGAAAATATCAAGATTTAACCTAACCAATCATCAAGGGCGTACCAGTTGATCTAACCGGGCAGTCAGTTGACCAAATTAACATAAACAAGTAATTTGAGTGTTGGAGTGTTGTTTATTTTTGGTTGGTTGAATAATTTGGGACATCAAAATAGGATACTATGGTTTTATAGTACAGAAACGAGTAGGCCTACAAAAGGAACAATTAAGTTTTACTATGCCATCTTCTTGAATTTTGAACTCGTGCAAGGGTTTTCAAAAATACTTGTGCCTGAGACTGGGCAAGAGTTTTAACTCAAATTACCCACACGCAACACGCCACAACAAATTTAGTACTACCACCAAAATACTTTCCATTATTGGTAAAATTTCAGATACCAAGGTTTGGAGACAGTTAATAAAAGCTTGGTAGTATGTTAAATTAGGCAGTTATTATTGAATGTTTCACCAATCAGAGAACACAGGTTAAGGTTAGGTTATATATATATAATGATGAATAAAACCACGAAGGAAAGGAAACATAGAATGGTGCTCAAGCACTATTGTCTAATGACATCCTCAGGAATACTGAAGTACATAAAGAGTTACAGCCTATATATAGGTTACAGAAAAAAAAATAAATTATATATATACAATAATGGAGAAATAAAAATTAAAATTAAAAATTAAACTTTAAAGGATTGTGGGAGGAGCATACAAATTTGTAAGAAAAAACTACCATTTTTAGCACAAAATCAAATGAATTGTTTCCAACCAATGTTAGATAATTAAAAAAACAAATAAATAAAAAAATATAAATTTATATTGGAAATTTGCCTTGGTTTTAGCACTCTGCCCTTCTTGTTCAAGTTTGATTTATATAAAAATAAATTGAAATGAAAAATAAAAGTTATTAGAGTAGCATACAAGTTTACTAAAGATTTAGCGTTCTACCCTTCTTATCTAAATCTGTTCTGAAGGAATTCAAAATAACAGGATCGAGTTGAAAAAGACCTTTGCTTATGTTGAAGTTATTTGTAAGTTGGATAATGGCAGACTCAAGAATATTTCTATTAACAATGTTGCTAGAGTGAAATAAAACTGAAGCATTATTCCAATCAATAGAGTGGGATAACTCTGACAAATGGACAGAAAGGGCACTGGACAACTGTCCTGTTCTAACGGAATATTGATGCTGTTTTATACGTGTGTGCAAATCCTTTCCTCTCTGACCTTTGTAAAAGGAATCACATTGTTTGTAACCAATTTTATAGATAATTCCTGAATTATTGGTTGGGCTATTTTTTACTAAGATATTTTTCACAAGATTGTTATATGAAAATACTACATTAATATCCAAACGTTTAAGTACATTAGCAATGCCTAAAAAGCCCGGAAAAATGGAAGTACTAAAATATTTTTTGACAAAGTATGAGTGTTATTATTCACACGATAGAAAGTTTGTTTTGCTTTGTTGAGACAAGATTCTATAAACGCAGATGGATAACACAGATCACTTCTAATACCGTTGATTTTTTATAATTCGGCATCGATGTATTCCGGACTGGCGACCCTAAGGGCGTGGAGAAACATTGAAGAAAAAATGGCCTTCTTAGTCGGGGTGTCATGTCCCAAGTAAAAGTGTACGTAGGATAAATTGTTTATTTTTCCCGATAGATACTAAACTTAAAACCTGGGCTTTCCCTATGTACACGCATATTAGGGTGGTCCACTCTTATAGGGGTGGAATTTTTTTTTGTGATTTGTTTTTATTGCTGGGTTGTAACTTATGAGGATGGATGAGAAAACACCTCTGGGAAAGTTTTATTTGAATCTGTTAATTTGTAGGGGTAGCACATGACACTTGAAGTTTTGGTATAATCTGAAAATCACAGCAAAGTTAATCTTGGTGACAGTACATGACTATTAGGGTAACTAACAATTCCGAAATGAATTGACTAACAATTCCCTCTGCACCTCATTTGATCTTTGTTTTCTCGCCCAGTTGCCAGGCTGACTTCTGAATGGTTGAGGAAACTGCTTCCTGTAGTTAGCAACAACTTGCAGGAGATACTGCAGTTGTTCCTCATTCCTGGTGTGGCAGCCGTTGTATTCATTAATGAGAGCAACCCCCCTCTCTGCATGATTGTTCATGACAGAGAGGTTTCCCACTGATTTCTTCGCTATTTGGTAATCAGGATCACTGTCCCAATCCCGCACCTCCTTCCTCAGGTATCCCACACCTGACCCCAGAGACAACAGCAGTCTTTTTGAGTTTGCTGTTGCTAGTGACTCGATTGAAGCCCCCTCAGCAACACCTTTCCTTCTCTTCTGGCAATCAGGCTTTCCTTCAACTTCCTCCATCGCCTTCACCATTGCTGTTTTAGTCTCTTCAGACACCTCAGGATCGAAAATTCAGCAGCGTTGGAAGAGAGTTCTATAGTATAATCGTTTCATTTAAACATTCTTTTTGACAATATTACTGCATAGAAGTGTAACTAACATAATAGGTATTTTTTATTTGTTATAGCTAATATTGAAAACTAGCGCTAGCGCTAGCGTCGCTAAATTTTGAAATGACTAGCGCTAGTGCCGCTATTATTTTGCCGCACTAGCGCTAGCGGCGCTAATTTTCATGAGTAGCGCGCACAGCTTTGCTTATGTTCAACACACAATTTAAATAACTCCTTATCCTTAGAACGAAACTTATCAAAAAACACAGTAACTGCATATCACAGCAATCCATCTTTACGTCTTAACAACAAAACACAAACTTACCAGATCTGACCTAATGGAGTAATTGAACGGTGTGGCAACTATGGGATTGCCAAATGTCGCTAGATATACCAATACTTGCTAAAATATTGGCAGATGTCACTAGATATATCTCAAACTGTCGCTAAATATGACATTGCTTCAAAGTATCATAACTTTGTTATTTTCTAATATTTTCAAAATGATACATAGCTGCTTCCACCATTTTCTTTGCTCTATCGATTGACATATGTTTCGTTATTGTAGCATGTTTCATGGCAATGCGAGTGTCTTGTAAAATTTTACCGAAGGGAAAAATGTAATATTATTTTGCAGGTTTATGATGACTTTATTAGAATGTTATGCCTAAATAAAATCATGTGTTTATATTCAATTCAATTAAAGTGATGATGTCTGAATTAAACTGATGAGATGTGATATACTTTATTATATTAAGGTAATAATATTTTCTTTGATGTAATTAATCCTAATCTGTAGTATAAACAATTCATATAAATGTCCTATGTTTATTATATTTATATTGTTATTATAACTTATGTCATTGATTATATATATATTTTGTGTACCATAACTATATTATTGTTATTTATATTAAGAAGAATGTTGTTCAATTAAGTTGATTAAAGCCAAGAAAAGGAGAGTGTTTCATTTCAATAGGATCTAAATTCTACTATATAGGTAGCCAAAAATACATAAATCGCCCAACTGAATCTGTTGGTCAAAATTATGTGCATTAAGTTGTCGGCAAACAAGCATGTTAAAAACAAAGGCATCTAAAATAATTGTATCATGGTAAGATTTTTTCGTTTCATTTTGAACATTGGTAAAAGCTTTGAATTAAACACTTATACTATTGGCGATGGCCTATTTTGGCATCCCAAATTATTCAACCAGCCAGTTAGGTCAACTTTACGCCTTTGACAATTGGTTAGGTTAAGTAGTGATATTTTCGTTTAAACCAGGGGTCACCAACCTTTTTTTTGTTCACCGCCCACTGTTACGATTTTTTGAAAATAAAAAAAAGCTTATCGCCCACCTTAGATGAAAAAGAATAAATCAACACAATCGATAAAATAAATAATGGAATAAATGTGAGCCCACTAGTGGGCGCTACCACCCAGGTTGGTGATCCCTGGTTTAAACTAACGAAAATATCAAGATTTAACCTAACCAATCATCAAGGGCGTACCAGTTGATCTAACCGGGCAGTCAGTTGACCAAATTAACATAAACAAGTAATTTGAGTGTTGGAGTGTTGTTTATTTTTGGTTGGTTGAATAATTTGGGACATCAAAATAGGATACTATGGTTTTATAGTACAGAAACGAGTAGGCCTACAAAAGGAACAATTAAGTTTTACTATGCCATCTTCTTGAATTTTGAACTCGTGCAAGGGTTTTCAAAAATACTTGTGCCTGAGACTGGGCAAGAGTTTTAACTCAAATTACCCACACGCAACACGCCACAACAAATTTAGTACTACCACCAAAATACTTTCCATTATTGGTAAAATTTCAGATACCAAGGTTTGGAGACAGTTAATAAAAGCTTGGTAGTATGTTAAATTAGGCAGTTATTATTGAATGTTTCACCAATCAGAGAACACAGGTTAAGGTTAGGTTATATATATATAATGATGAATAAAACCACGAAGGAAAGGAAACATAGAATGGTGCTCAAGCACTATTGTCTAATGACATCCTCAGGAATACTGAAGTACATAAAGAGTTACAGCCTATATATAGGTTACAGAAAAAAAATAATAAATTATATATATACAATAAATGGAGAAATAAAAATTAAAATTAAAAATTAAACTTTAAAGGATTGTGGGAGGAGCATACAAATTTGTAAGAAAAAACTACCAATTTTTAGCACAAAATCAAATGAATTGTTTCCAACCAATGTTAGATAATTAAAAAAACAAATAAATAAAAAAATATAAATTTATATTGGAAATTTGCCTTGGTTTTAGCACTCTGCCCTTCTTGTTCAAGTTTGATTTATATAAAAATAAATTGAAATGAAAAATAAAAGTTATTAGAGTAGCATACAAGTTTACTAAAGATTTAGCGTTCTACCCTTCTTATCTAAATCTGTTCTGAAGGAATTCAAAATAACAGGATCGAGTTGAAAAAGACCTTTGCTTATGTTGAAGTTATTTGTAAGTTGGATAATGGCAGACTCAAGAATATTTCTATTAACAATGTTGCTAGAGTGAAATAAAACTGAAGCATTATTCCAATCAATACAGTGGGATAACTCTGACAAATGGACAGAAAGGGCACTGGACAACTGTCCTGTTCTAACGGAATATTGATGCTGTTTTATACGTGTGTGCAAATCCTTTCCCATCTGACCTATGTAAAAGGAATCACATTGTTTGCAACCAATTTTATAGATAATGCCTGAATTATTGGTTGGGCTATTTTTTACTAAGATATTTTTCACAAGATTGTTATATGAAAATACTACATTAATATCCAAACGTTTAAGTACATTAGCAATGCCTAAAAAGCCCGGGAAAAATGGAAGTACTAAAATATTTTTTGACAAAGTATGAGTGTTATTATTCACACGATAGAAAGTTTGTTTTGCTTTGTTGAGACAAGATTCTATAAACGCAGATGGATAACACAGATCACTTCTAATACCGTTGATTTTTTATAATTCGGCATCGATGTATTCCGGACTGGCGACCCTAAGGGCGTGGAGAAACATTGAAGAAAAAATGGCCTTCTTAGTCGGGGTGTCATGTCCCAAGTAAAAGTGTACGTAGGATAAATTGTTTATTTTTCCCGATAGATACTAAACTTAAAACCTGGGCTTTCCCTATGTACACGCATATTAGGGTGGTCCACTCTTATAGGGGTGGAATTTTTTTTGTGATTTGTTTTTATTGCTGGGTTGTAACTTATGAGGATGGATGAGAAAACACCTCTGGGAAAGTTTTATTTGAATCTGTTAATTTGTAGGGGTAGCACATGACACTTGAAGTTTTGGTATAATCTGAAAATCACAGCAAAGTTAATCTTGGTGACAGTACATGACTATTAGGGTAACTAACAATTCCGAAATGAATTGACTAACAATTCCCTCTGCACCTCATTTGATCTTTGTTTTCTCGCCCAGTTGCCAGGCTGACTTCTGAATGGTTGAGGAAACTGCTTCCTGTAGTTAGCAACAACTTGCAGGAGATACTGCAGTTGTTCCTCATTCCTGGTGTGGCAGCCGTTGTATTCATTAATGAGAGCAACCCCCCTCTGCATGATTGTTCATGACAGAGAGGTTTCCCACTGATTTCTTCGCTATTTGGTAATCAGGATCACTGTCCCAATCCCGCACCTCCTTCCTCAGGTATCCCACACCTGACCCCAGAGACAACAGCAGTCTTTTTGAGTTTGCTGTTGCTAGTGACTCGATTGAAGCCCCCTCAGCAACACCTTTCCTTCTCTTCTGGCAATCAGGCTTTCCTTCAACTTCCTCCATCGCCTTCACCATTGCTGTTTTAGTCTCTTCAGACACCTCAGGATCGAAAATTCAGCAGCGTTGGAAGAGAGTTCTATAGTATAATCGTTTCATTTAAACATTCTTTTTGACAATATTACTGCATAGAAGTGTAACTAACATAATAGGTATTTTTTATTTGTTATAGCTAATATTGAAAACTAGCGCTAGCGCTAGCGTCGCTAAATTTTGAAATGACTAGCGCTAGTGCCGCTATTATTTTGCCGCACTAGCGCTAGCGGCGCTAATTTTCATGAGTAGCGCGCACAGCTTTGCTTATGTTCAACACACAATTTAAATAACTCCTTATCCTCAGAACGAAACTTATCAAAAAACACAGTAACTGCATATCACAGCAATCCATCTTTACGTCTTAACAACAAAACACAAACTTACCAGATCTGACCTAATGGAGTAATTGAACGGTGTGGCAACTATGGGATTGCCAAATGTCGCTAGATATACCAATACTTGCTAAAAATATTGGCAGATGTCACTAGATATATCTCAAACTGTCGCTAAATATGACATTGCTTCAAAGTATCATAACTTTGTTATTTTCTAATATTTTCAAAATGATACATAGCTGCTTCCACCATTTTCTTTGCTCTATCGATTGACATATGTTTCGTTATTGTAGCATGTTTCATGGCAATGCGAGTGTCTTGTAAAATTTTACCGAAGGGAAAAATGTAATATTATTTTGCAGGTTTATGATGACTTTATTAGAATGTTATGCCTAAATAAAATCATGTGTTTATATTCAATTCAATTAAAGTGATGATGTCTGAATTAATCTGTAGTATAAACAATTCATATAAATGTCCTATGTTTATTATATTTATATTGTTATTATAACTTATGTCATTGATTATATATATATTTTGTGTACCATAACTATATTATTGTTATTTATATTAAGAAGAATGTTGTTCAATTAAGTTGATTAAAGCCAAGAAAAGGAGAGTGTTTCATTTCAATAGGATCTAAATTCTACTATATAGGTAGCCAAAAATACATAAATCGCCCAACTGAATCTGTTGGTCAAAATTATGTGCATTAAGTTGTCGGCAAACAAGCATGTTAAAAACAAAGGCATCTAAAATAATTGTATCATGGTAAGATTTTTTCGTTTCATTTTGAACATTGGTAAAAGCTTTGAATTAAACACTTATACTATTGGCGATGGCCTATTTTGGCATCCCAAATTATTCAACCAGCCAGTTAGGTCAACTTTACGCCTTTGACAATTGGTTAGGTTAAGTAGTGATATTTTCGTTTAAACCAGGGGTCACCAACCTTTTTTTTGTTCACCGCCCACTGTTACGATTTTTTGAAAATAAAAAAAAGCTTATCGCCCACCTTAGATGAAAAAGAATAAATCAACACAATCGATAAAATAAATAATGGAATAAATGTGAGCCCACTAGTGGGCGCTACCACCCAGGTTGGTGATCCCTGGTTTAAACTAACGAAAATATCAAGATTTAACCTAACCAATCATCAAGGGCGTACCAGTTGATCTAACCGGGCAGTCAGTTGACCAAATTAACATAAACAAGTAATTTGAGTGTTGGAGTGTTGTTTATTTTTGGTTGGTTGAATAATTTGGGACATCAAAATAGGATACTATGGTTTTATAGTACAGAAACGAGTAGGCCTACAAAAGGAACAATTAAGTTTTACTATGCCATCTTCTTGAATTTTGAACTCGTGCAAGGGTTTTCAAAAATACTTGTGCCTGAGACTGGGCAAGAGTTTTAACTCAAATTACCCACACGCAACACGCCACAACAAATTTAGTACTACCACCAAAATACTTTCCATTATTGGTAAAATTTCAGATACCAAGGTTTGGAGACAGTTAATAAAAGCTTGGTAGTATGTTAAATTAGGCAGTTATTATTGAATGTTTCACCAATCAGAGAACACAGGTTAAGGTTAGGTTATATATATATAATGATGAATAAAACCACGAAGGAAAGGAAACATAGAATGGTGCTCAAGCACTATTGTCTAATGACATCCTCAGGAATACTGAAGTACATAAAGAGTTACAGCCTATATATAGGTTACAGAAAAAAATAAATAAATTATATATATGTAATAAATGGAGAAATAAAAATTAAAATTAAAAATTAAACTTTAAAGGATTGTGGGAGGAGCATACAAATTTGTAAGAAAAAACTACCAATTTTTAGCACAAAATCAAATGAATTGTTTCCAACCAATGTTAGATAATTAAAAAAACAAATAAATAAAAAAATATAAATTTATATTGGAAATTTGCCTTGGTTTTAGCACTCTGCCCTTCTTGTTCAAGTTTGATTTATATAAAAATAAATTGAAATGAAAAATAAAAGTTATTAGAGTAGCATACAAGTTTACTAAAGATTTAGCGTTCTACCCTTCTTATCTAAATCTGTTCTGAAGGAATTCAAAATAACAGGATCGAGTTGAAAAAGACCTTTGCTTATGTTGAAGTTATTTGTAAGTTGGATAATGGCAGACTCAAGAATATTTCTATTAACAATGTTGCTAGAGTGAAATAAAACTGAAGCATTATTCCAATCAATACAGTGGGATAACTCTGACAAATGGACAGAAAGGGCACTGGACAACTGTCCTGTTCTAACGGAATATTGATGCTGTTTTATACGTGTGTGCAAATCCTTTCCCATCTGACCTATGTAAAAGGAATCACATTGTTTGCAACCAATTTTATAGATAATGCCTGAATTATTGGTTGGGCTATTTTTTACTAAGATATTTTTCACAAGATTGTTATATGAAAATACTACATTAATATCCAAACGTTTAAGTACATTAGCAATGCCTAAAAAGCCCGGGAAAAATGGAAGTACTAAAATATTTTTTGACAAAGTATGAGTGTTATTATTCACACGATAGAAAGTTTGTTTTGCTTTGTTGAGACAAGATTCTATAAACGCAGATGGATAACACAGATCACTTCTAATACCGTTGATTTTTTATAATTCGGCATCGATGTATTCCGGACTGGCGACCCTAAGGGCGTGGAGAAACATTGAAGAAAAAATGGCCTTCTTAGTCGGGGTGTCATGTCCCAAGTAAAAGTGTACGTAGGATAAATTGTTTATTTTTCCCGATAGATACTAAACTTAAAACGTGGGCTTTCCCTATGTACACGCATATTAGGGTGGTCCACTCTTATAGGGGTGGAATTTTTTTTTGTGATTTGTTTTTATTGCTGGGTTGTAACTTATGAGGATGGATGAGAAAACACCTCTGGGAAAGTTTTATTTGAATCTGTTAATTTGTAGGGGTAGCACATGACACTTGAAGTTTTGGTATAATCTGAAAATCACAGCAAAGTTAATCTTGGTGACAGTACATGACTATTAGGGTAACTAACAATTCCGAAATGAATTGACTAACAATTCCCTCTGCACCTCATTTGATCTTTGTTTTCTCGCCCAGTTGCCAGGCTGACTTCTGAATGGTTGAGGAAACTGCTTCCTGTAGTTAGCAACAACTTGCAGGAGATACTGCAGTTGTTCCTCATTCCTGGTGTGGCAGCCGTTGTATTCATTAATGAGAGCAACCCCCCTCTCTGCATGATTGTTCATGACAGAGAGGTTTCCCACTGATTTCTTCGCTATTTGGTAATCAGGATCACTGTCCCAATCCCGCACCTCCTTCCTCAGGTATCCCACACCTGACCCCAGAGACAACAGCAGTCTTTTTGAGTTTGCTGTTGCTAGTGACTCGATTGAAGCCCCCTCAGCAACACCTTTCCT
>JAJOZX010020991.1:0-19528 GCA_023014485.1 Bathynomus jamesi
GTGGATAGTGGGGCTGTGGTCCCTGAACCCTCTACCCTTTCGGACCTATGGCTCTATCATCTGAACCATCATTAAATTAAGTTTATTCAGCTTCACTCTTCAGAGTGTAGTAGTCTCTTCAAGAAGACTTTGAGTACGTTATCCAATTTTGTTTCTTATTTAATGACGCTTTTCACACTGATCTCAAAACTGACCAGCTGACAAAGTTCCTTGATAAACTGAAACCTAAGCCCTACACCCAAACAAACGTCGTGTCCAATTCGTAACCACTTAATATTTCATATCTAAGGTTTCTAACCTCTTTGTTTGCTCAGTGGAACGCCCGCAGTCTCCAATCTAACTTGTCAGAATTTAAACTTTTATTTACTGAAAAACCCCATTTAGTGGCAGTTTGTGAGATCTGGTTAACTCTAGACTCCAGCCTACTTTTATTAATTACACTCAGATCAGAGCGACAGGGTTGGCCGAGGGGCGGGGGTTTGCTATTTCTGATTCGTTCAGATTTGTGCTTCAGACCATTACCTCTCCATCTCTTCCCTGCAGGAGTTCTCGAGGTCCTTGTTTTATCTTTAAAAGTAAACCATGGTACTTTAGATATACTCACAGTTTATAATCACACCTACATTTAACCGCTTTAGAGATCGAACACTATGCTTATCATAGTTATCAACTCGGTCAACAAGCTTTGTGGTGATTTTAATGGTAGACACAGGGCTTGGGATACAGGTATGTCAGGTTCTCCAACACCAACTACCTTAAATTTATTTATTTTATTCTTTCTTCGAATTTGTGCTATTGACTCCTGTTGATCTCCCTACAGATTTAACATTAATAATGGAACATACCATATTCATCATTAGATCTCTCTTTATGTAGAGGTAGGTTTGTTCCGAACTGTACTGTGGCTGTTGGTGGAAGTCTGGGTTAGTGACCACTTTCCTGTCCTCACTGCTCTGCAAATCTCACCAGTATCCACCCCTCATAAACAACATCCAACTTGGAAACTACGTGACATAGATTGAAGAATTTGGTCTAGGGCTCAATCCAACACTTACAGCCTTATAGTGAAAAACAAGTACTTCCACACTGAAGAAGACAACAGGAAATTTTGTTCCTAAATACCACAAATGCTGGTAGACGGAGGATTGCAGTGTGACAGTGGCCACCCACCATCGTGCTCAATGTTTCTTATTCTCATCACCCAACTCTATATAATAAGATCCTACTAAATAAGGCAACTGCTATAAGCTCTACTATTCGTCAGGCAAAGAGAATTTCATGGAGTTGGTTTTGTTCAAACCTTAGTTTCACCACCTTCTACTGAGGTTTGGACTCAATTATAAAATCATTAAGGGTATGGATTCACACTTCACTTACCCTATTGTTGTGAATGGTTCCATACTAAGTGATGTATGTGACAAAGTTGAAGTTTTGGGGACCTTCTTCCATTCATTTTTGGGACTGTAGCAGTTATTGAAGATGAGGATTTTTGCAGGGACATGCAGTCTTCGTTTTCTTGATTACAATGAGGATTATAACTGGACTTTACATTGCAGGAATTACAATTCTCCTTAAGGCAATGTGAACAGTCTAGAGGTGAGCAATGGGACTGGATAATATACATAAATATTTTCTTAGTCATCTTCCATTGGAGTACTTGCCATTTCTATTATCAGCATTCAATGATAGCCTGAGCACCAGGAGTCTTTCCTTCATCATGGAAACAAGCATTAATGATCCCTATCCTCAAACCACAGAAAAACCCTTCTAATCCATCTTCGTATCGTCTCATATGCTTATTATCCTGCTTGGGTAAAGTACTAGAGAGGATGGTCCATCAGCGGTTGCTGTGGATTTTGAAACATGTCACATTTTTGAGATTCGCAGTGTGGTTTCCGTAAGAAGAGAAGCACCGTGGATCAACTTCTGAGGTTAGAAACTTTCATACTCCAGCTTCCGACGGAAAAATAGTTATTTTTTTTTTACCTCAGTTGAGCTTTTGATTCCATCTCCCATAGAGGTCTACTTTATAAGTTAGGCAATTTGGGGATTCGTGGTAGATTACTAAGATGGTTAGACAACTTCTTGTCCAACCACACTTTTCAGTACTAATTAATGATGTTTACTCAACACCTTCCCCTTTTAAAAGGGTGTACCCCAGGGTTCTGTTCTTAGTCCATTGTTATTCACTGCATATCTCTCAGATATACCAAGTTTTGATCCAGTCAGTCATCAGAGTTTGCTGATGATACAGCTTTTCTATGTGGCACTGAACACCCCTTTAGAAGCCCAACAGATGTTGCAAAAAAGCAACTAAGTTTTCATCTTGGTGCAGAAGCTGGGGTCTTTCCCTGAATCAAGAAAAATCTAAAATTATGTTCTTTACATATCAAAAGGTTTCAGTGAATCCCATTATCCAAATTAGTAACATCCCAGTAAACTATGGTCAATCCTTCCAGTTTTTGAGAGTGGTCCTTGACAGCCCAGACTGACTTTGTCTTGTCTATTAATTACCTGGTAACATCTTGCACGAAACGTCTGAACTCATTAAAATCTGTTGCCTCTCATAGATGGGGTGCAGATCGATCCAACTTTTTACGATCATTTTCTTAGGAAAATAAAGTATGCTGATGTTGTTTATGATTCAGCCTCTTTCACCTTGAAGACGAAACTGGAAACATTGCATAATTCTGGCATGCGCCTTATTTTGGGTACTCGCCCATCTACTCCTATTATTGTCCTACAAGGTGAGACTCGTCTCCATGCCCTTCATTACCATAGAGATCTCATTCATCTCTCTACACTGAGGAAGTACGGTACTTTAATGTTCTGGCATCACCCTTTTTTCCCCACCCTTTACATTAGTCATTCGAGGTGGAATCCTTTGATCCTTGCATGGACTGGACTGTGGCAATAAAGCCACCTTTCTTCTTTAGAGCTACTGGACTTCTTAATAAGTATCAATTATAATTTAAATTTTTTCAGTTCCAGTGTTCCTTCTTTCACACCTTGGAGATTGAATCTGGTACCAACCTGTCTGTCTCTCCCATTTTTATATGAACCTCCTGTCCCCAAAGAAGCGATTGTGCAGTGTTTCACAGCATACCTGGAAGAGAAGTATCCAAATTACTTGTATATTTATACTGATGGATCTAAGATAGAAGTGCCTGGGCCATCTTGTTCATCAGATGTTTTTGTTTCAAATCATAAAGGTGTTTTTTCCTGGAAAATATCTCTCAATCATTGTAAGCAGAGTTATTTGCCATCCAACAGGCATTATGTTTTTTGGTACCACAGGTAATGCTTGTAATGTCCTAATAATTACAGACTCCCAGACCTCTCTTCACATGATCAACTCGCCCACATTCACTACATATCTGGCCCTAACTACTACTATCCATTTTTTGATGGAAAGTCTATAAATGATCCTGCAGGCGTAGGCCCGGTAGCGGTGGATGGAATGAAGAGGATTTTGTAGGAGTAGGCCGCTGTCGGTGTCTCTTGGAAGTTTGTTCAGTAAGTCAAGGTATGATGGGCCTAATGGAGTCTCGTAGACGACCGTTCTTCGTAAAGCAATAAAAGCGACCAGATGTGGAGTGATTTGGGTTTGTAGCTTTTCGCCGTCGAGTCACGCAAGGTGTCCACCTTGAGGATGCTTCTCGTAGCGTTGCAACCTTGCCGGTGCTTTCGAGGATGATTGACAACTGGTTGATGCGGTAATGAAGAGACCAAGGGGAATTCCTGATGCCGTTGTGGTTTGCTGCGGCAGTATTGGTAGATCACTTCCAATGATGCTTCGTTTCTTGAATGTGGTGTTGAAGTGAGCCTTGGTCTTGAGCCGGTTAAAGCTGATGAGGGGGTGACAACGTACAGAGAGAGTAGTCTAACGAAATGGAAGCGCTAATGAAGTGAGGAGTAGTGTGAGTGGGTGCTGCTTTTATACGCAGTTTCCTGTGACGTAGGACTTCGCCACCAAATCTTAAGACGCCTTGTCCGCGGTCCTTTAGTTGAAAAGTTTGCGTTCGCCTTTAGGGAAGAAACAGACGTTTCATTGATTGACTCTTTTCCCACGTGTGTTTTCCAAGAGACTCTGATGATAGCGTGGAAGGAAAGGATTTGTCTGTCTATTTGTTGGTCTATTTCTTGTCGATCCGCTACAAATGTAAAGGTAATAATAATAAATGTTAAAAAAACGTAAATGCAATAATAAAATGCAGTAATTATGTCAAAATAATAGAATCTGTACGTATAGAACAAGAAGATAGTTTTAATTTGTGCGATGTACTTGTAAGCGGGACCCCTTAATAAAAAAATGCCTTTCTGGGGTGTGGGAACAGGATCTAGCCTAGGTGCGAATTCCTTAATGGTCTCTGGATTGTTTCCTTCTCGCCTTTTTCATTCGTTTATCGGTTTACAATTTCTGTATAATAAACACAATGTAATAATTAATGTAATAATAAATTTATAATTTCTGTAAAAATAATAATGCAATAATAAATGTAATAAATTTAATAATAAGTGTGATAATTATGTAAAAAAGTAATAGAATCTGTATGTATAGAACAAGTTGATAGTTTTAAATTTGTGCGAATGTATTTATAAACGGGTCCCTTTAATAAAAATGCCCTTCCAGTGTCGGGAGAACGGGATCTAACCTAGGTGCGAATTTCTATAATGGTCCCTGGACTGTTTTCCCCTGTTTTGGTTCATTCGTTTTCTGTATCCACCCGAAGAGGATGCCAGTGGGCATCGAAACTGTTGTGGAAATAAACTCTGTCTATTAGAGTGGGTTTTAATTATTATCATTTTGACTTCATTAAAAAACAGTGAAGTTTTTTGCATATATATATATCATATATATATATATATATATATATATATATATATATATATATATATATGCTGCAAACCCACAAGGAAAAAGAAAAACGATTCCAAGGCCTTTCGTGTATTCAAAGCTACACCTCGTCAGGGAATGAAGTTAAAAGGCGAGATGCCCATAAATATATACAACGTACAGGAAAAACAAACAATTAGGACATACTTAACAAGGGTTAATGATGAGGCAAAAGAAAATTTTAACATGATATCGTCAATTTTATAAGTCCCCGAACTGTTATTGAAAATTGTTTTTAAAATGAATAAATGCACATTCTAGAATATTTCGTTCTATTATATATCTGTTTTTAACAAGCGCTTTAGAAACTATCCCACTTGATGCTATGGTTACATCTATACATATGGTTAAAAAAGCTTGGAAGTACTAGCTGTCTACAAGCATTTTATGCTGTTTTTACCCTAATATCTAACGTTTTACCGGTTGGCCTATATATACTGACTACTGAGTTACATTGTGTACATCCGATCGAATACACACAACCAACAACATTATCAGGCTATTCTTTATTAGGCGTGATTTAACGTATTATTATACTTAAAGATTACATTAATGCCAATTGCTTTAAGTACAGTTGGAAGGTATTGAAAATTAACATGGTAAGGTAGGCTAAGGATATTTTTACGCTGAAATTCCTTTACAATTACATATTATAATACCTATTCTTGGCTTCTTAAGAACAGTTATCTAAAATAGAAATAGGAACATAATTTATACCAATATTCCATAATATTGCATAACTCGGAATCTAAAAATTCATGACTGACAACTCTCAATGCTCGAAGAAACATAGCAGAGAAAACTAGAGGATTTAATCGAAGGATGATGGTCAGAATAAAAATTGCACGTAAGAGTTATTATTAGTAGGCTTACGGTAGACTTCATATTTGAAACTGATTAGAGCATCTCCAAATTTTAGATCAAAGAAAAGATAGGCTTCCCTCAATTTTTTTTTCAAACTGTAAACTTAATAGATGGGGCTAAATTGTTGAGCCTACAAGAAATAAGCACATCCAAATTATTAGGCCAAAGGCATAAAATATCATCTATATACCTGTACCAAACAGGTTAAAATTAACAATCGTAGGCAAAAATTCTACTTTCAAAAAATTCCATATATAAAAGCTAGTACAGGTGAAAGGGGATTTCCCATAGCCAATCCAAACGACATACATAAAACTTTTTTCAAACTGAAATTTACAATCTTTGACACACAGCTTAATTAACTCAATAAGAGTGTTGTGTTGAACAGGGAAAGAATATTCAGAAATCTTATCTTTTAAGAAATTCAGTAGTCATCAATCAGGGACTTTTGTGAATAGCGAGCATACATCGAAACTTACAATTTGAAATTAGGTCATTAGGAAACTTCAGTTTGTCATAAGATCCATGCTATTTACAATATGTGACTCAGAAATAGAGCCAACTAACGGTGTTAATAAACTAACTAACCATTTTGATAGCTATAGGTTCGGAGCCCACTGAGCTAACAATAGGCCTTATGGAAAAACTATACGCGCTCACAACATGGTATCATATGTGGTACATTTATTTCATAATTAAATATAAATTATTAATTAATTGAATTAAATATCTATACAAAATTGCCTCGGGATTGGCGACATAGCCTATTGGGAATGAAATAATTGAATTGCCATACGTACAAAGAACCTGTATGTATGAATCAGCCTCACATAGCAACAAGAAAACCCAAATTTTTGTTTAGTCTACCAAAGAAAAGTAGACTAAACAAAATGTTGCTAGAACGGCAAATAAATACACGAGAACCAAGGAACGGCTCTCACGGCTGTTTATTCAAGCGAAGCTTTAAACGCGGAGGATGTCTTTGTCCCCTAGAGTCCTGAGTGAATTCCTTATAATATAAAACCTAATGACTATAAAAGGATAGGCCTATCCTTCAGGGGTTTATATAGTGACTGCCTATATTAATTACCTTAAGTAAATTCGCCGCGTAACCCCATCGTGGCGACCTACACCGAAAATGACCGTCACGCCCTACATCGAAACAAACAAAGACCCAGCAAAAATAAGGTGAGCAATTTGAGTTTTATTAACATAAGGCTTTCCCAACTCCGATGCTAGAATTACCGTAATCATATAAATATAAGAGGTCCTTTAAAGACCTACATATTTATAACTCTCTAACGAAAAAAGCATAGGGCTTTTGTCGGTAACCCTCCACTGACGTCTGTTGGAAATTCCAACGATGAGGGCACAGGCAATCAACCCATAGCCCTATATAGTTTTTTCAAAGGCCTCATGGGATTATTAACTTTGTGTGTTTTACTAAGCCGTACAGATATGGTAGTGACGAATTGATACTAAGAAACTGCTGTGAAAGCCCATTATAGTTATTTTTTAATATTTCTCTTAATTTTCTATTAAGAAAGTTAATAAAATGTTTAATAGAAAATTAAGAGAAATATTAAAAAATAACTATAATAAGCTTTCACAGCAGTTTCTTAGTATCAATTCGTCACTACCATATCCTGTACGGCTTAGTAAAAACATACAAAGTTAATAATCCCATGAGGCCTATTGTTTACCTCAGTGGGCTCCGTAACCTATAACTATCAAAATGGTTAGTTAGTTTATTAACACCGTTAGTTGGCTCTATTTCTGAGTCACATATTGTAAATAGCATGGATCTTATTGACAAACTGAAGTTCCCTAATGACCCTAATTTCAAATTGGTAAGTTTCGATGTATGCTCGATATTCACAAAAGTCCCTGTTGATGACCTACTTGATTTCTTAAAAGATAAGATTTCTGAATATTCGCAACAATCATTACGTGTACACGATGGATGTCAGGGATTTAGCGAGCGTTGACGAGGAAGTAGATTTAGGCGTACGCGTAACTAAAGATTTAAAGGTTAGGAACCAGTGCCTGGAGTCTTGCGCAAAAGCTAATAGGGATGTTAGGCTTCATAGCGCGTAATTTCGAATTTAAATCGAAGGATATTATATTGCCCCTTTACAAGCCCTAGTCAGGCCTCATTTGGAATATGCCGTTCAGTTTTGGTGCCCGTAATTGCGTGAGGATATTGATAGGTTAGAAGGGTTCAGCGTCGTGCCACGAAACTTATTCCGGCATTGCGCAATAAGCCTTATGAAGATAGGATTTAAAGTGTTAGACTTGTATTCACTCGAAAACTAGGAGATTAAGGGGGGAGCTTATTGAAGTTTTCAAAATCGTTAATACATCGATAACGTAAATTTTGAAAATTGTTCACTTTCGATAATAGTAATACTCGCAATAAACGGATTCAAGTTGCGTGGCAGACGTTTCATTACTAATATCGCTAAAACTTCTTTACGTTTAAAGTAATTGATAAATGGAATAATCTTCCCGCGTCAGTCGTTCATTCTACCAGCGTTAATGTGTTTAAGAACCGTCTTGACAGACATTTTAAAAATATTAACGTTGTTTAAAATTAAAAAAGGAAGTATTAACAACAGGAGCTCTGGTGGTGGTGCTCGAGGATGAGTCTGTTGACGATGAATGCCAGCTTGTGACATGCCAGCGTGATGCCAGCAATAAAAAAAAAAAAAAAAAAAAAAAAAAATTAGACTAACACGAATGTAGATGTAGCATCATAGCGTAAACTAACCCACTTTTGCTTAACTTTACCTACTTTTTTTTTTTTTTATTATCCTCCTTACTTTGCATGTCTCTACTCTTTTCTCATGTTTGATTTGCATGGTATGACAGTGAGTTAAGACTGTGTTTGCATGGTTTGTAAGCGTTCTTATTTTACTTCTTTTCATCTTTCACCCCTCTCCTATATTCTCCGACTATTTTTCTGACTTGTCGGCAGTGGCCGGCGGATGATGATGGTGAGACTTTTTCCCTCTTTTTCTGAATGAATGTTAACCCACGAATGATAGGTGTTGCTCCTTACTTAACCCCTTATTCTCCTCTCTTCTCTTAACCCCCTACTCTCTCCTTTCTCTCGGGCTAGCCTTAGAGTGGATCTTAGGGTCTTTGTTAGCCTTAGCTTCTGTAGATCTGTAGTTTAATTAAGCTGTGTGTCAAAGATTGTAAATTTCAGTTTGAAAATAAGTTTTATGTTATGTCGTTTGGATTGGCTATGGGAAATCCCCTTTCACCTGTACTAGCTAATTTATATATGGAATTTTTTGAAAGTAGAATTTTGCCTACGATTGTTAATTTTAACCTGGTTTGGTACAGGTATATAGATGATATTTTATGCCTTTGGCCTAATAATTTGGATGTGGACTTATTTCTTGGTAGGCTCAACAATTTAGCCCCATCTATTAAGTTTACAGTTGAAAAAGAAAATGAGGGAAGCCTATCTTTTCTTGATCTAAAAATTTGGAGATGCTCTAATCAGTTCAAATATGAAGTCTACCGTAAGCCTACTAATAATAACTCTTACGTGCATTTTTATTCTGACCATCATCCTTCGATTAAATCCTCTATTCTCTCTGCTATGTTTCTTCGAGCATTGAGAGTTGTCAGTCCTGAATTTTTAGATTCCGAGTTATGCAATATTATGAATATTGGTACTAAATTATGTTATCCTATTTCATTTTTAGATAACTGTCTTAAGAAAGCCAAGAATAGGTATTATAATAATGTAATTGTAAAGGAATTTCAGCGTAAAAATATCCTTAGCCTACCTTACCATGTTAATTTTCAATACCTTCCAACTGTACTTAAAGCAATTGGCATTAATGTAATCTTTAAGTATAATAATACTGTTAAATCACGCCTGATAATGTTGTTGGTTGTGTGTATTCGATCGGATGTACACAATGTAACTCAGTAGTCAGTATATATAGGCCAAACCGGTAAAACGTTAGATATTAGGGTAAAACAGCATACTTCCATATCTGCTTTATTTAACCATATGTATAGATGTAACCATAGCATCAAGTGGGATAGTTCTAAAGCGCTTGTTAAAAACAGAGATATAATAGAACGAAATATAGAATGTGCATTTATTCATTTTAAAAACAATTTCAATAACAGTTCGGGGACTTATAAAATTGACGATATCATGTTAAAATTTCTTTTGCCTCTCATTAACCCTTGTTAAGTATGTGCTAATTGTTTTGTTTTTCCTGTACGTTGTATATATTTATGGGCATCTCGCCTTTTAACTTCATTCCCTGACGAGGTGTAGCTTCTTGGGCGTAACATATATATATATATATATATATATATATATATATGTTACGCCCAAACATCGAAATCGCTGAGTGAGCGAAGAAAACAGCCACAACGCGTTGTGGATGCACTTAAGTGACCACACTCTGATGTTAGATACTTTTTCGCTTCATGGCCGTTTTCAAGCAACCACAACGCGTTGTGGACGATTTGAAAATTATTGAATGCCCGGTTAGGTCAACTGGTCGCCCTTGACGATTGGTTAGGTTAAGTCGTGATATTTTCGTTAAAACCGACGAAAATATCACGGCTTAACCTAACCTATCATCAAGGGCGTACAATTAACCTAACCGGGCATTCAGTTGACCTAATCGGACATTCAATTAACCTAACCAGTTGGTTAATTTGTACATTTACGTCTCATTCTAAAGTTGCTTAAAATTAATCGAAACCTACGGGAAAATTATTGATGATAATTTTTTAAAGGACTTTATCTTTTTTCTAGCATATCTGCTTAACTTTGCTTTTTAATCGGTGAATACGTCCATAAATATACTCGTGCGTCGTGTTTATATCATTTCAATATATATATAATTTTTTTTTTTTTTTTTTTTGCAGGGAATCTGTGTAACTACGGATTTCATGAAATCCTTAAAATGTTGAGGGATTTCATGTGAAGTTAACCCTTTATGGCTGAAATTTTTGCGTAGGGTTGAGTCTAAATGCGTGTATTTGAAACGTTACGTATTCGACTCAGTGCGGTAAAGGGTTAAGTTGTGATATTTTCGTTCGTTTTAGCGGAAATATCACGACTTAACCTAACCAATCGTCAAGGGCGTACGGTTCACCAAACCGGGTATTCAATAATTTTCCCGTAGGTTTAACGAAAATATCACGACTTAACCTTACGTGAAATCCCTGAACATTTTAGGGATTCCATGAAATCCCTAGTTACATTGTGTACATTCGATCGAATACACACACTCAACAGCATTTTCCGGGCTGTTCTTTATTAGGAGAGATTTAATCGTATTATTATAATTAAAGACTACGTTACTGCCAATTGTTTTAAGTAAGATGGGAAGATATTTAAAATTTACATGGTAAGGTAGGCCTAGGATATTTTTATGCTCAAATTCATTTACAGTTACATTATTATAACACCTATTCTTAGCTTTCTTAAGGCAGTTATCTAGAAATGAAATAGGGTAACACAATTTAGTAAACACGTCTGTTTGAGAAGTACCAGAGATATCTCTTAAATACCTTGAGTGCAATTTCAGCCAAAACCCTGTTTGGATAAGTCTCCATAACTGTTGGAAAAGCTAGGTCGTTTCTAGGGGCCCTCAGGGGCCCTTGGCTTCATGCCATTATTTACTATAAACAAGTGCCACAAAGGGACAAAAATCTTTCACTCTTTTTTTTTTTTCATGAGCATAAAGTTTCATTTGCTCCTGGAAGAGAGAGATCTTCAAAGCATAGGTAGTTTTTGCCATCCAGCGAGCCTGATGAAGAGCTGGAGCTCTGATGTTGTACTTCTTAGGCAAACTTCCTCCCAGGAAAATTAGAGAAAGATGGAGGAATTCACTGTAGTCATCTTTTAAGAAGCTGCTGTTCTGAAGAGCATCGGAGAGGTACTGTATCATCATCATCAAAAAGTTCCATTCCTGCTGATACAAAGTTTTCTTTATTGATAACTGGCCATTGTGTCATGAATCGTTTAACAATGAGACTTGTGGTCCTTTCGAAGGTTCAAGAATACTGAAAAATACGTTAGCCAAAACGACTTCATGCACATGACGACGACGTGCTATCCACGTTGGAGAGCGACCTCCCGCTCTCTCTATCAGGGTACAAGCTCCAAACATCAACCCAGTATTTGATGCTGTTGTATCAACTACAAGCTCCTGCAACTGGTTTCTCAAGCCTCACTCATCCAACATCCTGAAGCAGACATCAGCTTGTGCTTGTCCCGTTCCGTGAGGGATGAGTGGAACACCAAGTAGTTTATCTTCTCCTCCTCCTGAAACAACGATTGCGATGCGGTTGAGCCCAGATCATGGCCAAGAGACGTAGCTGATGCTGCAATAACAAAGGCTGCATTGCGATCGCTTAGATTAACACGGTCGAGTGCCTGGGCTACCTCATCTGAGATGACTGTTTTCTTGCATTTGGAAGGAGGGTTCGATGATGTAGATCAGTGCTCTTCAACCTGGGCGGTACCGCCCACTAGTGGCTCAAGGATCTCATTAATCTAAAGCAGTGGTGCACAAACTTTTTTGATGTGAGGGCCAAGCGAAGAAAATAACTAAATATATTAGCCTACCTACTTTCCATCTAAGTCATAAATTGGGTCACTTTTATATTCTAACTTTTTCATTGAATTGAAAAGACCCGTGGGGCCACTGAAAAGACCCGTGGGGGACACATTTGGCCCGCGGGCCAGGGTTTGTGCATCACTGATCTAAAGGTAATTGCAATTAATTTTATTGTTTTATGCAGGGTATATAACTTTTAGTTTGAGTTTTTGCATTTTTAATTTTGGTGGGCGATACGGAGATTCAAAAGTTACAAAAGTGGGCGGTAAGCATAAAAGGGTTGAAGAGCACTGATGTAGATGGATGACACGATGCATCAGAATCCGTGAACGGGGAGGAAGAATCCACATCAGTTATCACTTTGTCAGATGCCACAAGTTGATATTTCTTGGTTTTCATCATCGTCACTTCGCTTTTTTCTGTTATATTCAGATTCTTCTCGTTGCCTCTTCCGATCCTTCTTTTTAGTCAAGACTCGATCAATGCCTCCAAAACTGGCGCAGGAACGATCTTCTCTCTGCTTGATAAGGAATTCTTTGTCCTCTTCGTTAGTCATTATCTTTAAGGCATCTGCTGTGGCGACATCGAAAATGTCTTCAGGATCAGCATTGAATACTGCCACATTCATTTGTATGCTTTCTGAAGATGACTTCCTATTTTTCTTTAGAGTGCAATATTGTTCGAATAGTTTTCTCAGTTTCCTTTCAGCATTGTCCGATCTTTGAGTTGGAATCCTTGCTTTATCTCAGATATAAAGAACAGCAGAGAGAGTCTCTTTCAAACTTGCAGTGACTGTTCGTTTTTCCTCGATGTGATGAAATAAGAACTTGCTTAACACTTCACGCTTCGAATGTAATCGTGAGGTTAGAAGATCTTTTGTAGGTTTTTCAATGAGCCAGGTACTGGCAGAACTTCGGGTCGGCCGTTTGACGTCAACCATGGCGATGAGTGACTGTAACAAAGAGAAAACAAATCAATATTTTAATAACTTACATTTATGACTATATAATAAATAACTTCTAATTTATCAGTCTCTTTCCTACAATGAGGTATGTAAATGAAAAGAAAAGAACCTCATCTAAAATCTCATATTTTAAACGCGGCTCCGTCCATTCATATTTATATTTATTGTATAATGTACATAATAAGACTATATTATACGAGGGGCGGTCAAAAAATAAGTTTACACGGCGTGTAATTTCGTAACTAAAGGACCTACATTGATTATGTTTGTATCAGGTGAATTCGTTAATCATTGTTGGCAACACTGCACGTCGATTTGGCTGCCATCTATCGTACATTGATTATATACGAGGCAGTTGAACATGGTGGCTCGACTGGAACAGTGCTCTGTCATTTCTGCAACGATATTCCGAGTCTGTCAGTGGTTAAGAATTTCTCGAGCGCATTGTCACAGGAGACGAGACATGGGTTCATTACCGTACTCCGGAAACTAGACGTGCCAGCATGGAATGGAAGCACCCTGGGTCCCCGCGACCAAAGAAGTTCAAGATTGCGAAGTCCGCTGGCAAAGTGATGGTTAGCGTGTTTTGGGACCACAAAGGCGTTTTGCTCGCAGACTTCATGCAAAAAGGCACAACAATCAATGCAGCTGTATATTGTTCAACACTGGAACGTTTACGAGTGACCATTAAACGTAAACGTCCTGGACTGCTCCGCAGGGCAGGGCACTTTTCCTATCGAGCCGCTATGTTCAATTGACTCGTATAACCAATGTACGGTAGGCGGCAGCCGAATCGACATGCATTGTTGCCAACAATGATTAACGAATTCACCTGATACAAACATAATCAATGTAGGTCCTTTAGTTACGAAATTATACGCCGTGCCGTGTAAACTTATTTTCTGACCGCCTCTCGTATATAGATATGCTACATATATTTACGCATACTGTATGTAATTATATGCAAGAATATTTAATATATACACTAATTTATAGTTTATATATATTTCAGTATATATGCATGTAGCAGCTTTGTAGCTCCTAAATATTCTAAAATAATTCGTAATATGAATAGTCAACATTTATATATACATATTATATATTTAATGATATTTTTACTTACCAAAAATATACGAAGTATATTTTTGCTTTATCACGAAATAATGTTTCACCCACATCATACAGCTGCCCAGTACACATTGCATTAAGAGGCCTCCACATTTCCAGCCTTTATTTGTCAAAATCTGCAAACTAAGGTTGAATCAAGTTACTGTTTGATTCAAGCTCACTCAACCCAAGACGAATTAATATCTGGGTTTTATATATGTATAAACTCGTATATTGTGTATCATTTGAAGCTATCTCTCGTAACCTAGATTAATATATATATATATATATATATAGTGGGCCTAGTTTTAGCCGTTTAAGGTGATAATGACTAATTTAATGCTAGTGATTAATTGATGCAAGTTGATTGTTAGAATGACAGGCTGGGTTAACAATTTATGATGTCCTACAGTATCACCGGTTGAAAGTGGCTAATGGTCATAGGCTGACCATATTTCCTTGAGATAAAAACGGGACATTGGGATGGCAAAAAAGGGACGGGGTTATGTAATATTCTGTATTCATGAAAAAGTAAGTACATAAACCGGGACAAAATTGACATTTTTATTAAAACGACGGGACGGCCAGGAAATATAAAACAAACGGTACTGTCCCGTTCAAAACGGTACGTATGGTCAGCCTACTAATGGAGTAGGCCTACTATAGTATTTCTGAGTGATACGAATTGCTTCGAGGTCACCAGCTTGGATTACACCCAAGCAAATATTGTTAAGGTTATAAAAAGCACCTTATTGTTTTGTATTTAATTAAGAAAATAAATCAGTTATTTGTTCACAGTGAATAACAATGACCAACAATAATTATAGTGAATAACAATTATTTAACGGCCTTTATATTATGCTAAGATGACATGGAGCTTAGCCAATAAGAGGAATGGTTAAGAGCTTAATTGACAAGTAATACATTCATTTATGGTAGCAAATGGCATGCAAAATGGAACATTGAATGGGCCAAGTAATGACAAAGAATGCACGTGCGTTTAGTACACTGAATAGAATACGTAACACACTGATTAAGTAGGCTAAAGGTTATGCATGAATGAACATGGAATAAATGATGCAGCCAAATGATAATGGAAATTATGCACGTTAAATTGGTACACTGTAAATGGATTAGGTAGGCTAGACTTACGCATAAGTGGAACACTGAATGGGCCTAGTAAATGATATAAAAATGCACGTGCGTTTAGTACACGGGAAGTGGATTCGGCCGTCAATAATGAATGCTTAAATAAATCACATAAATAAACGGATGCAAAGCATTTGCGGATTACATGATTGAACACAATAGCATGATGCTATACGATTACGGTTTTGGTCGTGTCGATTAGGCCTCTTGAGATGGAGAAGATACTTGAAGGTTGACCTTGTAGAACGTAGGCCCGAGGTGATGCTGACCGTCCCATTGAAGTTTGTTCAACGGGTACCGGTCGCTTCAAGTGTTGATTCGCTTCGTGTAGAGTTGAGATGATGCTTGAGGGACAAGCCGGCTGAAGTCGAAACGGCGCTGGGCTTCGAAGAAGTGCTTCTACAGGCAGACGGGGAAGGTCTTACTTGACGATGGATCGAAAGCCTTGAAGGAACAGCAGGCCGCTCCTCCGGCGGGAAGCCGGAGGCATTGACGTGACGAGTTTGTGCTAAAAATCCATACATAGCCTTCAAAAAAACTTTGGCCTCGCATTTTCGCGAGTCTCCATGTTCAACCAATTTTTGCTAAGAAATGCGCAAATAAAATTTTAAAATGATAGTCTTGTTTTGTAAATGTCACCTTTTCTCTCCATTTTTCAAAAAAATGTTCAGGCCTATCATTGCTAATTGTTTCTTTATAAACATTTGAACGTGCTTATTTCGGGCATGTAGGGCGCCAAATTTTCATGGCCGAATATTTACCTTAAACCTGAATATACTTTTGCAAATTTGATTTTAAACAATAAAACTAGAAAAGAATCTTCCTTAAAAATACATTTTCTTTGTATTATGTGCACGGGAAACCTATAATTTAAGTTTCAGCATTGGCGCCTATGTGTTACCCCCACCTCGGTATAAGGTACCCCATAAACTCCATTAATTAACATACATACTGTCCTTTATTTTCCAGATGTTTGAAGAATGTTTTATTACATATATGCCACCGTTATATATTTTAGCAGCATACCACCTTAAATTTCCTTTCAAAATCTTAGTTAAAAAATAATAATAATAAATTAAATAATTTCAATGTTTTGAAAAATAAAACGCAGTAAACACTCAGTGAACTTCACAAACGTTAATTTTTAGTCCCCCCAAAAACCATTTTCATTGACGCCCCACCGAATTAGAGAATTTATAATTAGGGAATCTAATGTGTAATATTGGATAGTCCTTTACCCTTTATGCCCTTAGTACAATATTTTTGCCATAAAACAGTAACTAGAATCTCTTCATAAAATAAACATATATAAACATATAGACCAATGACTACATCTGTAGCCAGCGTCATCGAAGACGATGGGCGTTAATGAGTTAAACAATCTTTGTGAACACCTTGGTGGTGTTCAAACTGTATATCCTAGTCATATGATCACGACTAAGTACTTTCGGTCAAGCTTGGGTTCAAGTACTTGTACTTGTACTTGAAATTTCACAATAGTCTGTACTTGTACTTGATGAAATGTAATGGAAAACATTCAAGTATTTTTCAAATACTTTAAGCATTTGGTAATGAAAAGCTACATTTGGTAAAGCTAGACATTGGGCGTCAGTGACTTCATGGTTATGAATACATTATCATTATTTTTTAACTATGGTCTATGTGATGTATACATGGGCCTTGTCCCCGCAAGGGGGTTCTAAGCTCGAGCTCTTGAGTGCTCTTTGTGCTCGTTTGTACGTGCTTGTTCCTGGAGGTTTCACGTGCGCCCTCCCGGCCTAGCACCCAAGGATGATGGGGCTCGACCCTGCAGTCCTTGTCATCCTTGGTCTTTTTCCACTTCGACTGTCCCCTCCACCCTTTCTTTTTCCTCTGTCTTTCCTCTCACTTTTTCTTTGTTTTTCCGCCGAGATATGCCCTTTTAAATAGAGGCGAATCGGTTCTTCTCGAACTTAAAAAAAAACAAAAAAACATGGGCCTTGTGAAGTGCTTGAGTTTACTTTTTGTAACCAGTTGATTGATTCATTTTCATCATTGTTTTTTTTATTTCACTTAATTTAGAAATACTCATGATAAGCATCATTGCCTCAGGATGAGGGACAAATTTACATTTGGACTGAGTTTAACATATTCACTTTCATATTCCAACCAACTTACTTTCAGGTGAGGCATTTACTCGAGATTGTCACTGAGGTCATACTTATAGGAAACATTACTTATTTGTATTATTTGTGTAACTATAAGCCTTGTGATGTTTACAGGGGCTTTGTGATGGGTTTGCGTTTATTTTTTGTGAATAACACTAAAATTGTAGGCAAATAAGGATAAATTTAATTTTCTTCCACGAAAGCACATGTATTTGTACTTGACAATTAAGTATTTGGAAAATTACTTGACCAAATTTTCTATATCAAGTACTTGTACTTACTCTCTCAAATTCCTGAAGTATTTGTACTTGTACTTGAGAGAAAGTATTTGAACCCAAGCCTGCTCTCGGTCCCAATTTCCAGAATACACTGGGCCACACTTACCTTATGAATCAATATATTCCGGTAATAAGTATTCTTATTATTACCGTTTTGAAACTCCTCGTTTTCCACAAAACATATACAGTACTTAATGTTTTAATTCAGAACGGAGACGTGAATCAATTGTACAATAATTTAGTAAAATTTAATTGAAACTACTCGCACATTGCTGTAGCAGAACACACTACTTCCGTTATATATCGATGGTTTGTGACACACACACACACACACACACACACACTAATCACAAGAAATATGATACCATCGCAGTCTCTAGGGTTCACTATTGCTTTTTTTGGAAAGAATGGGACATAATAATGAGCAGTGGTGGGCACCGTTAACCAAAAAGTTAACTTCGATAACGATAATCCGTTAACCCCATGTAGTAATGCTTAGTTAAGAATATTAATTTCTGTTTAATTAAATAAGATAATGTTTAATGTAAATCATTTACTAATAATTATGAAATTACGAAAAAGTATGTTAGATTTAAATTGTTTAAAATGGGTAGAGATGGTAGTCCTGAGAGGGGCCCAAGAGAGCGGACTACCCTCAAAACGGAGTCAGTCTTGAGGCGGGCGCGATACGCGTAAGATTTAGAGCCATGTGATCTTAAAAACTAATTGTTTTGTGTTCCTCTCCGACCTAAATTATTATAATAGAAATTTCATACTCGCATACCCCTAACTTAACTAAACTATTTTCGGAATCAATAAAGCATTCACAAGTGTTAAAAAGGAGTATTAATATACCCCCCCTTCCACCTTTGTTTTGTAACGAACTTTGAGTCAGGTCTCGGCGTCGCTACCATGATATTTATACGATACGGCAAAAAGAGTGTAGAGAAACAAAGTGATAAATGAAAGAAAGAGCCGATAGAGAATAAATAGAGAGATAGTAAAGTAGAAAGAAGACTAAACAATGAAGAGAAGTTAATTAATAAAGCCGATCACTACATCTGGTGGCGAGCGGTGGTCTTACATCATATTTTGTGAGGCTTACCCACGTGATTTAGTATTTTGATTAAAATTCTTCAAAACCGGTATAATAACCAATAGCGTTAATGAATATTTTATTTCGATTATTAAAATATCTAAATGCAAAGTTGATCTCGTTTGCAGGCAAATTTCGAAATTCATTCCTTAAAATTTCATTGTAAATATAAATTCAAGATGGCGCTTCGCCTTCGCATCCTGATAGCGTCCCTGACAAACTTCGCGCCTAAAAAATTTAATTTGTTTTTTTTTTCCTTTCTTTTCGTGGGAGTTCGTTGGATTCTGAAATGTTCCCTTTGTCCCATTTTTCATCGTCCAGTTCCGTTGCTTTTCGTTTGTCCGACTCAATATTGCGAGTCATTATTACGTTAAATTTCGTTCATTCGGTTGGAGAGGGCATTAGTTTTGAAAAT
>JAJOZX010020992.1:0-29275 GCA_023014485.1 Bathynomus jamesi
TCTTAAAGTAATCTTCTTCTTAAAGTAATCTTCTTCTTAAAGTAATCTTCTTAAAGTAATCTTCTTCTTAAAGTAATCTTCTTCTTAAAGTAATCTTCTTAAAATAATCTTTTTATCCTGGTGCAGGGTAATTTCTATCTTGGCCAAAGAGTGGCCTCTTCTTAAAATCCTCTTGTTAAAATCTTCTTCTTATCCTGGCAGGGTCGCCACACTGTTAACCCCCCCTTTATGGCCCTGAGTCGGTTCGGATTCGACGGGGGGGGTTCTGGTTAAGGAGGCTGCAACGGATGTTTCTTCTTTATACTTTTCTATAATTCTTTTCGGTCGCCAATTTTTAATTCTTCTCTTTTTATAATACTTTGATACTTTTTCTGATACTAGAAATTATCGACTTTTCTTTTATAACTTGTCGACTTGACTAAGTTCTGAAGAGAGCACGGCTCGAAGGAAAAGATAAAAACTTTCTCTTACATTTAGTTTACTTCTAAAAATGTACAGTTAGTTCTCTGAATTTACAAGGGTAGAGGTTCGACCTCTTTCGACCATGGCTCAGGCCGGAATCTAAAAATATTAAGAAGGCAAGGGGCTTCTGCCCCCCTCCTAATGAGGTGCTAATATGAAGTCTAAAACGAAGTGCCTAGATGAAGTGCCTATTTGAAGTAGTGCCTAATTTTACAAGTACATGCATAATATAGCTTAAAGGTTTGGGGAGGAGACAGTTGGAGGTTAAGCTCCTACTTTAGTTGGAGAGCTAAAGAATTCTGACGTTAAGCATAATTTAAGCAAAAAGTTAACAAAAAAATAACTAATTTTTGTAAGGTATACACTTTTGGGTGGCGACATAATGTCGGGTGCCGACGCGTACCAAGTACATTCAGTACATAAATTACATTTAATTACAGTTTCACTGAAGTACATTACAAGTTATTGTTAATTACAGTTTCATTAAAGTACATTACAAGTTATTGTTAATTTAAAGTATTACAGTTAATTACAGTTAAACAGTTACTATAACTTTGTCTTGTTTTTACAGTGTTTCATATTAATAGACAATTAAGATGTTAGAAATATAATACAAAGTACATGGGCACATAACACACATGATATAACATAACGCATGATAATGTTATAAATTCGAATCAGAGCGAAAGGAGACTTTTTTTTATCTTAGAAGCGTTCGATTTTGCCAGTTAGCGAAATTTGATCACTTAACCTCAGCATTTTTGAGTTCATCTCGGGAGGTCATATAATTAAAAATAAAAATGAAAAAAATAATACGAGAACGTATTTTTGCGTTTTCGAACGAACTGCGAAAGTTTTGCATTTCATGATTGACACGAGTAAACATAGACTGATAAGTTGATAGAGCATAACTAAACAATGGGTAATAGGTAATAAAATAGGTAATAGGTAATAAAATTAATAAAGGACGACGGTCAAGAAGAAACATGGATGTATGAATGAGTATGGTTGAATAATATTTATATTGCATAACACCAGACAGGACACAACATATAAGTAATGACTTATAGAGAGTGAAGTTTATTATTATTATTAAAGAATTTACCATACATTGAATACTAGATATATGATGAAGGGAAAATGTGATGTCATAGTTATTGAATTTTTACGTATAGTACAAATCATTGTTAGGAAGATTTACAAGAACGAATTAGAGACACAGAGTGGGTAGTAATGACTAAGAAGTACAACTACGGGTTCCAATCCTGTTACATGCAATGTGTATGCATAATCTAGGGTCGAGGGTGAGATGCAAGACAATTCATAATTAATTATAATAACTTCTATAATAAATGGAAAATGGATAATGGATACGACTAAACCATAGAAATGGTAGATCGTAAGGTTATGACACAAACAAAAGTAGAAAGCTACAAGTAAAATTATTATCCAAACTCGCGTTAAGCGATTTTGGTTCTTATGTAAAAATGAATATTGATTATTCATTTCATTTTTACATTGCTCTCCCCTTTTTTTTAAAAAAAAAACCGATATTTATACAATAATCTAATAGGGTACCATTAATGCAATACAAATGAGAAAATAACATCCTAACTACTTCAAGTTAGATGACGAATTTTTTCTTTACAATACAAATTTTATACAGAACAAGTGAGTTCGGTGGTTGCGTACAATGGAGAGTAATCAAATCTTTAAAATGACACTTGCTTATAAGCTATTATAAAATATAAAAATTCAAAGATTAAAACTTTAATTTTATGCAAACAGAATAAAAGGATTAATACGTTAATTTAGACAAACAATTAAGTTAGACAAACAATGATAGTTAAATTTTTTTACAAAATTTTATTTTTTTCTGTGGGAAAAATTACATACATAATGAGTAGTAGATAAAAAGGGAAAAACGTAAATCGTACAATCTATAAACTAATTTTTTTTTGACTACTGTAGATAAAAAATCGAATTATGTAATGGATGATGTATAGACCTGTGGTCTAGTGTGTATTTTTGTGTACTAGGTATAAAGTGTGTAGCTGATAATTTCGAGAGACAGATTAGCTGAGGGGATTGTTAAATTAACTGAATAAATGCATGAATGCAAAAATGCATGAATGCATGAATGCAAAAATGATTAAGACTAAATCGCATAATTGGCACTTACGCAATGAAATAGTTTTATTGTGATATTCAATGATTTTAGCATAAAGTTTGTATATATATATATATAGTGTGCATGCATTTTTATTGACTGTTGTAGGTACAAATCGAATTACGTGGTGGATGATGTATAGACCTGTGGTCAAATGTGTATTTATGTTTATTGGGTACAAAGTGTGTATTTTATAATTTCGAGACACAATTAAATTCGACTACTAAAATTCATAACCATATACTGTAGTAGTATGTCAATTTGACTATAATTTTCGTTTGATACCTTACAAATGGTACAATAACAATTTAAGGACAGTTACTCACGATTAATTGAACAAAAGAAAAATAAAATACAAATTAAAAATATAAATCAATTATGCATTTCAACGAGCTAAATACAATTTTATAATATTCTAAAAAAATAAAAGTAAATCGAGCCATAGATGAGTTTCGACCAAGAATAAAAAAGTTATTGAAATGGAAGGGAAGCATTTCGAACAATCTTTCTTTTAATAATTTCAGGTAAATTTTACATTAAAAATTATTTTTATATAATAAAAAAAATATATTAGAAAGGTTTAATAATTTTTGCAGGTTAAGTAGAAAAATCACTCTTTCGTTGAATGTTGATAGAATTTGAATTATTTGATTTTTTTAATCTGAAAACTTGTTTGCATATGATAAATACATATGTTTTATTGTGTAGAAGTTTTATTAAAATTAAATGACAAAAAAGAACAAACAACTGAAATTTAGGGTATGCGCGATCATACGGGGGAATTGAGTGACTAAGCGGGGGATATAAGTCTAATACATCTTTCGTGAGCACTTTGCTTTTTTTTTTTTTTTTTTTTTTTTTTAAAGATTGCTTGTCACTTTTTTTTTAAAGATTGCTTGTCACTAAGAACAAAAAAATTTAAAAAAGTTGAAACAAAACGGAGGGACGGCATGTTCCTCATATACTAATTTAAAAGGAGTCATTGGGACAAGATCGATTAATTAATTATTACACAACTATTATTATCACGTATACATTACAATGATTATCAAAGTCATTACAACCTTTGTACAAATAATAAATTACCTAACTATATATTTATATACATAACAATGGCATGAAAAAGAAAAGACAAATCAGTCGATTTCCTTCTCACAAACAAAAAAAAAGGTTAAACGAAAGACGCAAATCGGTCAATTCAGGTTGAATTTAATTCTCTTTTACAACAAAAAAAGGTTGAATTAAATTCTTAACTTACATTTTTCTTAAATTAAATTCTCTTAAATTACAAAGAAAAAGTTGAATTCAATTGACTGCATTGAAAACTAACTTGGGACTCGAAATCTCTCTGACTTGGAATAAATCTCTCTGACTTGGAATAAATCTCTCTGACTTGGAATAAATCTCTCTGACTTCAAATAAAACTCTGACTTGAGCTCTATCAAGTATTTCTATAAAAATCTCTGGGGTGGTTGTCCATCTTGGCGCAACCTTCTGACTTGACCTCTTATCAAGTATTCTGAAACTGAAAATGAAACTAAACTGTCTAACTTGAGCGCTTGTCAAGTATTTCTATAAATCTCTGGGGCGGTTGCCCGTCTTGGCGCAACCTTCTGACTTGACCTCTTATCAAGTATTCTGAAACTTAAACTGTCTTGCACTTGAACTGCTATCAAGTGACGATTAACTGAAAACGGAAAATGACTGCACTTGATCTTTATCAAGTGGAGACTATTAACCTCTGGGGTTTGGTTGACCCTCTTGGTTACAACCAACTGAAACTGTCTGAAAATGGAAATGGAACTTGAAACTGCTTCAAGTAACTCTATAACTCTATAAACTCTCTCTAAACTCTCTGTAAACTCTCTGTAAACTCTCTCTCTCTTAATTTGCAAGTCAATTCAATTCAGTAATTGAAAAAAAATTTGCAAACAAAAAATAAAAAAAATGTAATCAACATTTCACTCTGGTATTATTATGTTTGGTACATAAAATAAAATTATTCTATACTGAATATAACAGTGAAAATAACTCTCTTGAAATTAACTCTCTGAAATTAACTCTGTGTTACAATTAACTCTCTGTGTTACAATTAACTCTATTACAATTAACTCTCTGTTACAATTACTGTTTCACTAAAAAAAAGTGTATCACTGGTGTCTGAAGTGTTCACTGTGTTTTGTGTTAATTCTGACTTGATACTAAATATTAACTGTTAATAATACTGATTTTTCAAGTGTTTATAAATTACTTAAAAGAACAAAATGTACTTAACAACATTTCTACGGGCGAAATCTTGAGACGTGTCCTGAAGACGTCTTGCTGGCTACTTCTTGGATGAAACTAGGCGTAGAGAACTTGGAGTCGTGACACACCGATTCAAGGGTGGAGGTTACGAACTAGAAGTCGTGACACGCCGGTCAACTGGTTTTATCCTGATGCAGGGTAATTTCTTTCTTGGCCAAAGAGTGGCCTCTTCTTAAAGTAATCTTCTTCTTAAAGTAATCTTCTTCTTAAAGTAATCTTCTTAAAGTAATCTTCTTCTTAAAGTAATCTTCTTCTTAAAGTAATCTTCTTAAAATAATCTTTTTATCCTGGTGCAGGGTAATTTCTATCTTGGCCAAAGAGTGGCCTCTTCTTAAAATCCTCTTGTTAAAATCTTCTTCTTATCCTGGCAGGGTCGCCACACTGTTAACCCCCCCTTTATGGCCCTGAGTCGGTTCGGATTCGACGGGGGGGGTTCTGGTTAAGGAGGCTGCAACGGATGTTTCTTCTTTATACTTTTCTATAATTCTTTTCGGTCGCCAATTTTTAATTCTTCTCTTTTTATAATACTTTGATACTTTTTCTGATACTAGAAATTATCGACTTTTCTTTTATAACTTGTCGACTTGACTAAGTTCTGAAGAGAGCACGGCTCGAAGGAAAAGATAAAAACTTTCTCTTACATTTAGTTTACTTCTAAAAATGTACAGTTAGTTCTCTGAATTTACAAGGGTAGAGGTTCGACCTCTTTCGACCATGGCTCAGGCCGGAATCTAAAAATATTAAGAAGGCAAGGGGCTTCTGCCCCCCTCCTAATGAGGTGCTAATATGAAGTCTAAAACGAAGTGCCTAGATGAAGTGCCTATTTGAAGTAGTGCCTAATTTTACAAGTACATGCATAATATAGCTTAAAGGTTTGGGGGAGACAGTTGGAGGTTAAGCTCCTACTTTAGTTGGAGAGCTAAAGAATTCTGACGTTAAGCATAATTTAAGCAAAAAGTTAACAAAAAAAAAACTAATTTTTGTAAGGTATACACTTTTGGGTGGCGACATAATGTCGGGTGCCGACGCGTACCAAGTACATTCAGTACATAAATTACATTTAATTACAGTTTCACTGAAGTACATTACAAGTTATTGTTAATTACAGTTTCATTAAAGTACATTACAAGTTATTGTTAATTTAAAGTATTACAGTTAATTACAGTTAAACAGTTACTATAACTTTGTCTTGTTTTTACAGTGTTTCATATTAATAGACAATTAAGATGTTAGAAATATAATACAAAGTACATGGGCACATAACACACATGATATAACATAACGCATGATAATGTTATAAATTCGAATCAGAGCGAAAGGAGACTTTTTTTTATCTTAGAAGCGTTCGATTTTGCCAGTTAGCGAAATTTGATCACTTAACCTCAGCATTTTTGAGTTCATCTCGGGAGGTCATATAATTAAAAATAAAAATGAAAAAAATAATACGAGAACGTATTTTTGCGTTTTCGAACGAACTGCGAAAGTTTTGCATTTCATGATTGACACGAGTAAACATAGACTGATAAGTTGATAGAGCATAACTAAACAATGGGTATAGGTAATAAAATAGGTAATAGGTAATAAAATTAATAAAGGACGACGGTCAAGAAGAAACATGGATGTATGAATGAGTATGGTTGAATAATATTTATATTGCATAACACCAGACAGGACACAACATATAAGTAATGACTTATAGAGAGTGAAGTTTATTATTATTATTAAAGAATTTACCATACATTGAATACTAGATATATGATGAAGGGAAAATGTGATGTCATAGTTATTGAATTTTTACGTATAGTACAAATCATTGTTAGGAAGATTTACAAGAACGAATTAGAGACACAGAGTGGGTAGTAATGACTAAGAAGTACAACTACGGGTTCCAATCCTGTTACATGCAATGTGTATGCATAATCTAGGGTCGAGGGTGAGATGCAAGACAATTCATAATTAATTATAATAACTTCTATAATAAATGGAAAATGGATAATGGATACGACTAAACCATAGAAATGGTAGATCGTAAGGTTATGACACAAACAAAAGTAGAAAGCTACAAGTAAAATTATTATCCAAACTCGCGTTAAGCGATTTTGGTTCTTATGTAAAAATGAATATTGATTATTCATTTCATTTTTACATTGCTCTCCCCTTTTTTTAAAAAAAAAACCGATATTTATACAATAATCTAATAGGGTACCATTAATGCAATACAAATGAGAAAATAACATCCTAACTACTTCAAGTTAGATGACGAATTTTTTCTTTACAATACAAATTTTATACAGAACAAGTGAGTTCGGTGGTTGCGTACAATGGAGAGTAATCAAATCTTTAAAATGACACTTGCTTATAAGCTATTATAAAATATAAAAATTCAAAGATTAAAACTTTAATTTTATGCAAACAGAATAAAAGGATTAATACGTTAATTTAGACAAACAATTAAGTTAGACAAACAATGATAGTTAAATTTTTTTACAAAATTTTATTTTTTTCTGTGGGAAAAATTACATACATAATGAGTAGTAGATAAAAAGGGAAAAACGTAAATCGTACAATCTATAAACTAATTTTTTTTTGACTACTGTAGATAAAAAATCGAATTATGTAATGGATGATGTATAGACCTGTGGTCTAGTGTGTATTTTTGTGTACTAGGTATAAAGTGTGTAGCTGATAATTTCGAGAGACAGATTAGCTGAGGGGATTGTTAAATTAACTGAATAAATGCATGAATGCAAAAATGCATGAATGCATGAATGCAAAAATGATTAAGACTAAATCGCATAATTGGCACTTACGCAATGAAATAGTTTTATTGTGATATTCAATGATTTTAGCATAAAGTTTGTATATATATATATATAGTGTGCATGCATTTTTATTGACTGTTGTAGGTACAAATCGAATTACGTGGTGGATGATGTATAGACCTGTGGTCAAATGTGTATTTATGTTTATTGGGTACAAAGTGTGTATTTTATAATTTCGAGACACAATTAAATTCGACTACTAAAATTCATAACCATATACTGTAGTAGTATGTCAATTTGACTATAATTTTCGTTTGATACCTTACAAATGGTACAATAACAATTTAAGGACAGTTACTCACGATTAATTGAACAAAAGAAAAATAAAATACAAATTAAAAATATAAATCAATTATGCATTTCAACGAGCTAAATACAATTTTATAATATTCTAAAAAAATAAAAGTAAATCGAGCCATAGATGAGTTTCGACCAAGAATAAAAAAGTTATTGAAATGGAAGGGAAGCATTTCGAACAATCTTTTCTTTTAATAATTTCAGGTAAATTTTACATTAAAAATTATTTTTATATAATAAAAAAAATATATTAGAAAGGTTTAATAATTTTTGCAGGTTAAGTAGAAAAATCACTCTTTCGTTGAATGTTGATAGAATTTGAATTATTTGATTTTTTTAATCTGAAAACTTGTTTGCATATGATAAATACATATGTTTTATTGTGTAGAAGTTTTATTAAAATTAAATGACAAAAAAGAACAAACAACTGAAATTTAGGGTATGCGCGATCATACGGGGGAATTGAGTGACTAAGCGGGGGATATAAGTCTAATACATCTTTCGTGAGCACTTTTTTTTTTTTTTTTTTTTTTTTTTAAAGATTGCTTGTCACTTTTTTTTAAGATTGCTTGTCACTAAGAACAAAAAAATTTAAAAAAGTTGAAACAAAACGGAGGGACGGCATGTTCCTCATATACTAATTTAAAAGGAGTCATTGGGACAAGATCGATTAATTAATTATTACACAACTATTATTATCACGTATACATTACAATGATTATCAAAGTCATTACAACCTTTGTACAAATAATAAATTACCTAACTATATATTTATATACATAACAATGGCATGAAAAAGAAAAGACAAATCAGTCGATTTCCTTCTCACAAACAAAAAAAAAGGTTAAACGAAAGACGCAAATCGGTCAATTCAGGTTGAATTTAATTCTCTTTTACAACACAAAAAAGGTTGAATTAAATTCTTAACTTACATTTTTCTTAAATTAAATTCTCTTAAATTACAAAGAAAAAGTTGAATTCAATTGACTGCATTGAAAACTAACTTGGGACTCGAAATCTCTCTGACTTGGAATAAATCTCTCTGACTTGGAATAAATCTCTCTGACTTGGAATAAAATCTCTCTGACTTCAAAAAAACTCTCTGACTTGAGCTCTTATCAAGTATTTCTATAAAAATCTCTGGGGCGGTTGCCCGTCTTGGCGCAACCTTCTGACTTGACCTCTTATCAAGTATTCTGAAACTTAAACTGTCTTGCACTTGAACTGCTATCAAGTGACGATTAACTGAAAACGGAAAATGACTGCACTTGATCTTTATCAAGTGGAGACTATTAACCTCTGGGGTTTGGTTGACCCTCTTGGTTACAACCAACTGAAACTGTCTGAAAATGGAAATGGAACTTGAAACTGCTTCAAGTAACTCTATAACTCTATAAACTCTCTCTAAACTCTCTGTAAACTCTCTGTAAACTCTCTCTCTCTTAATTTGCAAGTCAATTCAATTCAGTAATTGAAAAAAAATTTGCAAACAAAAAATAAAAAAAATGTAATCAACATTTCACTCTGGTATTATTATGTTTGGTACATAAAATAAAATTATTCTATACTGAATATAACAGTGAAAATAACTCTCTTGAAATTAACTCTCTGAAATTAACTCTGTGTTACAATTAACTCTCTGTGTTACAATTAACTCTATTACAATTAACTCTCTGTTACAATTACTGTTTCACTAAAAAAAAGTGTATCACTGGTGTCTGAAGTGTTCACTGTGTTTTGTGTTAATTCTGACTTGATACTAAATATTAACTGTTAATAATACTGATTTTTCAAGTGTTTATAAATTACTTAAAAGAACAAAATGTACTTAACAACATTTCTACGGGCGAAATCCTTGAGACGTGTCCTGAAGACGTCTTGCTGGCTACTTCTTGGATGAAACTAGGCGTAGAGAACTTGGAGTCGTGACACACCGATTCAAGGGTGGAGGTTACGAACTAGAAGTCGTGACACGCCGGTCAACTGGTTTTATCCTGATGCAGGGTAATTTCTTTCTTGGCCAAAGAGTGGCCTCTTCTTAAAGTAATCTTCTTCTTAAAGTAATCTTCTTCTTAAAGTAATCTTCTTAAAGTAATCTTCTTCTTAAAGTAATCTTCTTCTTAAAGTAATCTTCTTAAAATAATCTTTTTATCCTGGTGCAGGGTAATTTCTATCTTGGCCAAAGAGTGGCCTCTTCTTAAAATCCTCTTGTTAAAATCTTCTTCTTATCCTGGCAGGGTCGCCACACTGTTAACCCCCCCTTTATGGCCCTGAGTCGGTTCGGATTCGACGGGGGGGGTTCTGGTTAAGGAGGCTGCAACGGATGTTTCTTCTTTATACTTTTCTATAATTCTTTTCGGTCGCCAATTTTTAATTCTTCTCTTTTTATAATACTTTGATACTTTTTCTGATACTAGAAATTATCGACTTTTCTTTTATAACTTGTCGACTTGACTAAGTTCTGAAGAGAGCACGGCTCGAAGGAAAAGATAAAAACTTTCTCTTACATTTAGTTTACTTCTAAAAATGTACAGTTAGTTCTCTGAATTTACAAGGGTAGAGGTTCGACCTCTTTCGACCATGGCTCAGGCCGGAATCTAAAAATATTAAGAAGGCAAGGGGCTTCTGCCCCCCTCCTAATGAGGTGCTAATATGAAGTCTAAAACGAAGTGCCTAGATGAAGTGCCTATTTGAAGTAGTGCCTAATTTTACAAGTACATGCATAATATAGCTTAAAGGTTTGGGGGAGACAGTTGGAGGTTAAGCTCCTACTTTAGTTGGAGAGCTAAAGAATTCTGACGTTAAGCATAATTTAAGCAAAAAGTTAACAAAAAAAAATACTAATTTTTGTAAGGTATACACTTTTGGGTGGCGACATAATGTCGGGTGCCGACGCGTACCAAGTACATTCAGTACATAAATTACATTTAATTACAGTTTCACTGAAGTACATTACAAGTTATTGTTAATTACAGTTTCATTAAAGTACATTACAAGTTATTGTTAATTTAAAGTATTACAGTTAATTACAGTTAAACAGTTACTATAACTTTGTCTTGTTTTTACAGTGTTTCATATTAATAGACAATTAAGATGTTAGAAATATAATACAAAGTACATGGGCACATAACACACATGATATAACATAACGCATGATAATGTTATAAATTCGAATCAGAGCGAAAGGAGACTTTTTTTTATCTTAGAAGCGTTCGATTTTGCCAGTTAGCGAAATTTGATCACTTAACCTCAGCATTTTTGAGTTCATCTCGGGAGGTCATATAATTAAAAATAAAAATGAAAAAAATAATACGAGAACGTATTTTTGCGTTTTCGAACGAACTGCGAAAGTTTTGCATTTCATGATTGACACGAGTAAACATAGACTGATAAGTTGATAGAGCATAACTAAACAATGGGTAATAGGTAATAAAATAGGTAATAGGTAATAAAATTAATAAAGGACGACGGTCAAGAAGAAACATGGATGTATGAATGAGTATGGTTGAATAATATTTATATTGCATAACACCAGACAGGACACAACATATAAGTAATGACTTATAGAGAGTGAAGTTTATTATTATTATTAAAGAATTTACCATACATTGAATACTAGATATATGATGAAGGGAAAATGTGATGTCATAGTTATTGAATTTTTACGTATAGTACAAATCATTGTTAGGAAGATTTACAAGAACGAATTAGAGACACAGAGTGGGTAGTAATGACTAAGAAGTACAACTACGGGTTCCAATCCTGTTACATGCAATGTGTATGCATAATCTAGGGTCGAGGGTGAGATGCAAGACAATTCATAATTAATTATAATAACTTCTATAATAAATGGAAAATGGATAATGGATACGACTAAACCATAGAAATGGTAGATCGTAAGGTTATGACACAAACAAAAGTAGAAAGCTACAAGTAAAATTATTATCCAAACTCGCGTTAAGCGATTTTGGTTCTTATGTAAAAATGAATATTGATTATTCATTTCATTTTTACATTGCTCTCCCCTTTTTTTAAAAAAAAACCGATATTTATACAATAATCTAATAGGGTACCATTAATGCAATACAAATGAGAAAATAACATCCTAACTACTTCAAGTTAGATGACGAATTTTTTCTTTACAATACAAATTTTATACAGAACAAGTGAGTTCGGTGGTTGCGTACAATGGAGAGTAATCAAATCTTTAAAATGACACTTGCTTATAAGCTATTATAAAATATAAAAATTCAAAGATTAAAACTTTAATTTTATGCAAACAGAATAAAAGGATTAATACGTTAATTTAGACAAACAATTAAGTTAGACAAACAATGATAGTTAAATTTTTTACAAAATTTTATTTTTTTCTGTGGGAAAAATTACATACATAATGAGTAGTAGATAAAAAGGGAAAAACGTAAATCGTACAATCTATAAACTAATTTTTTTTTGACTACTGTAGATAAAAAATCGAATTATGTAATGGATGATGTATAGACCTGTGGTCTAGTGTGTATTTTTGTGTACTAGGTATAAAGTGTGTAGCTGATAATTTCGAGAGACAGATTAGCTGAGGGGATTGTTAAATTAACTGAATAAATGCATGAATGCAAAAATGCATGAATGCATGAATGCAAAAATGATTAAGACTAAATCGCATAATTGGCACTTACGCAATGAAATAGTTTTATTGTGATATTCAATGATTTTAGCATAAAGTTTGTATATATATATATATATAGTGTGCATGCATTTTATTGACTGTTGTAGGTACAAATCGAATTACGTGGTGGATGATGTATAGACCTGTGGTCAAATGTGTATTTATGTTTATTGGGTACAAAGTGTGTATTTTATAATTTCGAGACACAATTAAATTCGACTACTAAAATTCATAACCATATACTGTAGTAGTATGTCAATTTGACTATAATTTTCGTTTGATACCTTACAAATGGTACAATAACAATTTAAGGACAGTTACTCACGATTAATTGAACAAAAGAAAAATAAAATACAAATTAAAAATATAAATCAATTATGCATTTCAACGAGCTAAATACAATTTTATAATATTCTAAAAAAATAAAAGTAAATCGAGCCATAGATGAGTTTCGACCAAGAATAAAAAAGTTATTGAAATGGAAGGGAAGCATTTCGAACAATCTTTCTTTTAATAATTTCAGGTAAATTTTACATTCATTAAAATTTATTATTATATATATAATAAAAAAATATATTAGAAAGGTTTAATAATTTTTGCAGGTTAAGTAGAAAAATCACTCTTTCGTTGAATGTTGATAGAATTTGAATTATTTGATTTTTTTAATCTGAAAACTTGTTTGCATATGATAAATACATATGTTTTATTGTGTAGAAGTTTTATTAAAATTAAATGACAAAAAAGAACAAACAACTGAAATTTAGGGTATGCGCGATCATACGGGGGAATTGAGTGACTAAGCGGGGGATATAAGTCTAATACATCTTTCGTGAGCACTTTTTTTTTTTTTTTTTTTTTTTTTTTTTTTGCTTGTTTTTTTTTTTTAAAGATTGCTTGTACTAGAACAAAAAAATTTAAAAAAGTTGAAACAAAACGGAGGGACGGCATGTTCCTCATATACTAATTTAAAAGGAGTCATTGGGACAAGATCGATTAATTAATTATTACACAACTATATTATCACGTATACATTACAATGATTATCAAAGTCATTACAACTTTGTACAAATAATAAATTACCTAACTATATTATATAATAACAATGGCATGAAAAAGAAAAAGACAAATCAGTCGATTCCTTTCACAAACAAAAAAAAAAGGTTAAACGAAAGACGCAAATCGGTCAATTCAGGTTGAATTTAATTCTCTTTTAAAACACAAAAAAAGGTTGAATTAAATCTTAACTTACATTTTTCTTAAATTAAATTCTCTTAAATTACAAAGAAAAAGTTGAATTCAATTGACTGCATTGAAAACTAACTTGGGACTCGAAATCTCTCTGACTTGGAATAAATCTCTCTGACTTGGAATAAATCTCTCTGACTTGCAATAAATCTCTATTGACTTCAAAATAAAATCTCTGATCTTGAGTCTATCAAGTATTCTATAAAAACTCTGGGCGTGGTGTCCATTCTTGGCGCAACCTTTGACCTTGACCTCTATCAAGTATTCTGAAACTTAAACTGTCTTGCACTTGAACTGCTATCAAGTGACGATTAACTGAAACGGAAAATGACTGCACTTGATCTTTATCAAGTGGAGACTATTAACCTCTGGGGTTTGGTTGACCCTCTTGGTTACAACCAACTGAAACTGTCTGAAAATGGAAATGGAACTTGAAACTGCTTCAAGTAACTCTATAAACTCTATAAACTCTCTCTAAACTCTCGTAAACTCTCTGTAAACTCTCTCTCTCTTAATTTGCAAGTCAATTCAATTCAGTAATTGAAAAAAAATTTGCAAACAAAAAATAAAAAAAAATGTAACATTTCACTCTGGTATTATTATGTTTGGTACATAAAATAAAATTATTCTATACTGAATAAACAGTGAAAATAACTCTCTTGAAATTAACTCTCTGAAATTAACTCTGTGTTACAATTAACTCTCTGTGTTACAATTAACTCTATTACAATTAACTCTCTGTTACAATTACTGTTTCACTAAAAAAAAGTGTATCACTGGTGTCTGAAGTGTTCACTGTGTTTTGTGTTAATTCTGACTTGATACTAAATATTAACTGTTAATAATACTGATTTTTCAAGTGTTTATAAATTACTTAAAAGAACAAAATGTACTTAACAACATTTCTACGGGCGAAATCCTTGAGACGTGTCCTGAAGACGTCTTGCTGGCTACTTCTTGGATGAAACTAGGCGTAGAGAACTTGGAGTCGTGACACACCGATTCAAGGGTGGAGGTTACGAACTAGAAGTCGTGACACGCCGGTCAACTGGTTTATCCTGATGCAGGGTAATTTCTTTCTTGGCCAAAGAGTGGCCTCTTCTTAAAGTAATCTTCTTCTTAAAGTAATCTTCTTCTTAAAGTAATCTTCTTAAAGTAATCTTCTTCTTAAAGTAATCTTCTTCTTAAAGTAATCTTCTTAAAATAATCTTTTTATCCTGGTGCAGGGTAATTTCTATCTTGGCCAAAGAGTGGCCTCTTCTTAAAATCCTCTTGTTAAAATCTTCTTCTTATCCTGGCAGGGTCGCCACACTGTTAACCCCCCCTTTATGGCCCTGAGTCGGTTCGGATTCGACGGGGGGGGGGGGTTCTGGTTAAGGAGGCTGCAACGGATGTTTCTTCTTTATACTTTTCTATAATTCTTTTCGGTCGCCAATTTTAATTCTTCTCTTTTTATAATACTTTGATACTTTTTCTGATACTAGAAATTATCGACTTTTCTTTTATAACTTGTCGACTTGACTAAGTCTGAAGAGAGCACGGCTCGAAGGAAAAGATAAAAACTTTCTCTTACATTTAGTTTACTTCTAAAAATGTACAGTTAGTTCTCTGAATTTACAAGGGTAGAGGTTCGACCTCTTTCGACCATGGCTCAGGCCGGAATCTAAAAATATTAAGAAGGCAAGGGGCTTCTGCCCCCCTCCTAATGAGGTGCTAATATGAAGTCTAAAACGAAGTGCCTAGATGAAGTGCCTATTTGAAGTAGTGCCTAATTTTACAAGTACATGCATAATATAGCTTAAAGGTTTGGGGGAGACAGTTGGAGGTTAAGCTCCTACTTAGTTGGAGAGCTAAAGAATTCTGACGTTAAGCATAATTTAAGCAAAAAGTTAAAAAAAAAAAAACTAATTTTGTAAGGTATACACTTTTGGGTGGCGACATAATGTCGGGTGCGACGACGTACCAAGTACATTCAGTACATAAATTACATTTAATTACAGTTTCACTGAAGTACATTACAAGTTATTGTTAATTACAGTTTCATTAAAGTACATTACAAGTTATTGTTAATTTAAAGTATTACAGTTAATTACAGTTAAACAGTTACTATAACTTTGTCTTTTTTACAGTGTTTCATATTAATAGACAATTAAGATGTTAGAAATATAATACAAAGTACATGGGCACATAACACACATGATATAACATAACGCATGATAATGTTATAAATTCGAATCAGAGCGAAAGGAGACTTTTTTTATCTTAGAAGCGTTCGATTTTGCCAGTTAGCGAAATTTGATCACTTAACCTCAGCATTTTGAGTTCATCTCGGGAGGTCATATAATTAAAAATAAAAATGAAAAAAATAATACGAGAACGTATTTTTGCGTTTTCGAACGAACTGCGAAAGTTTTGCATTTCATGATTGACACGAGTAAACATAGACTGATAAGTTGATAGAGCATAACTAAACAATGGGTAATAGGTAATAAAATAGGTAATAGGTAATAAAATTAATAAAGGACGACGGTCAAGAAGAAACATGGATGTATGAATGAGTATGGTTGAATAATATTTATATTGCATAACACCAGACAGGACACAACATATAAGTAATGACTTATAGAGAGTGAAGTTTATTATTATTATTAAAGAATTTACCATACATTGAATACTAGATATATGATGAAGGGAAAATGTGATGTCATAGTTATTGAATTTTTACGTATAGTACAAATCATTGTTAGGAAGATTTACAAGAACGAATTAGAGACACAGAGTGGGTAGTAATGACTAAGAAGTACAACTACGGGTTCCAATCCTGTTACATGCAATGTGTATGCATAATCTAGGGTCGAGGGTGAGATGCAAGACAATTCATAATTAATTATAATAACTTCTATAATAAATGGAAAATGGATAATGGATACGACTAAACCATAGAAATGGTAGATCGTAAGGTTATGACAAACAAAAGTAGAAAGCTACAAGTAAAATTATTATCCAAACTCGCGTTAAGCGATTTTGGTTCTTATGTAAAAATGAATATTGATTATTCATTTCATTTTTACATTGCTCTCCCCTTTTTAAAAAAAAAAAAACGATATTTATACAATAATCTAATAGGGTACCATTAATGCAATACAAATGAGAAAATAACATCCTAACTACTTCAAGTTAGATGACGAATTTTTTCTTTACAATACAAATTTTATACAGAACAAGTGAGTTCGGTGGTTGCGTACAATGGAGAGTAATCAAATCTTTAAAATGACACTTGCTTATAAGCTATTATAAAATATAAAAATTCAAAGATTAAAACTTTAATTTTATGCAAACAGAATAAAAGGATTAATACGTTAATTTAGACAAACAATTAAGTTAGACAAACAATGATAGTTAAATTTTTTACAAAATTTATTTTTTCTGTGGGAAAAATTACATACATAATGAGTAGTAGATAAAAAGGGAAAAAACGTAAATCGTACAATCTATAAACTAATTTTTTTTGACTACTGTAGATAAAAAATCGAATTATGTAATGGATGATGTATAGACCTGTGGTCTAGTGTGTATTTTTGTGTACTAGGTATAAAGTGTGTAGCTGATAATTTCGAGAGACAGATTAGCTGAGGGGATTGTTAAATTAACTGAATAAATGCATGAATGCAAAAATGCATGAATGCATGAATGCAAAAATGATTAAGACTAAATCGCATAATTGGCACTTACGCAATGAAACAGTTTTATTGTGATATTCAATGATTTTAGCATAAAGTTTGTATATATATATATATATATAGTGTGCATGCATTTTATGACTGTTGTAGGTACAAATCGAATTACGTGGTGGATGATGTATAGACCTGTGGTCAAATGTGTATTTATGTTTATTGGGTACAAAGTGTGTATTTTATAATTTCGAGACACAATTAAATTCGACTACTAAAATTCATAACCATATACTGTAGTAGTATGTCAATTTGACTATAATTTTCGTTTGATACCTTACAAATGGTACAATAACAATTTAAGGACAGTTACTCACGATTAATTGAACAAAAAGAAAAATAAAATACAAATTAAAATATAAATCAATTATGCATTTCAACGAGCTAAATACAATTTTATAATATTCTAAAAAAATAAAAGTAAATCGAGCCATAGATGAGTTCGACCAAGAATAAAAAAGTTATTGAAATGGAAGGGAAGCATTTCGAACAATCTTTCTTTTAATAATTTCAGGTAAATTTTACATTAAAAATTATTTTTATATAATAAAAAAAATATATTAGAAAGGTTTAATAATTTTTGCAGGTTAAGTAGAAAAATCACTCTTTCGTTGAATGTTGATAGAATTTGAATTATTTGATTTTTTTAATCTGAAAACTTGTTTGCATATGATAAATACATGTTTTATTGTGTAGAAGTTTTATTAAAATTAAATGCCAAAAAAGAACAAACAACTGAAATTTAGGGTATGCGCGATCATACGGGGGAATTGAGTCACTAAGCGGGGGATATAAGTCTAATACATCTTTCGTGAGCACTTTGCTTTTTTTTTTTTTTTTTTTTTTTTTTTTTAAATTGCTTGTCACTTTTTTTTTAAAGATTGCTTGTCACTAAGAAGAAAAAAATTTAAAAAAGTTGAAACAAAACGGAGGGACGGCATGTTCCTCATATACTAATTTAATAGGAGTCATTGGGACAAGATCGATTAATTAATTATTACACAACTATTATTATCACGTATACATTACAATGATTACACTAGGCAACAAAGATTTTGTTACAGAAGACCAAATAGGTGCTCCTAGCTAATTTCGGTATGCTGATTTCAAATCTATAATTAGATTTTTTCTATCACGTCTAGATTTTGTGTAAAATGCAAATCACTTTTAGTAAAATTTTCTACCACGTCCAGATTTTGGTTTTAATCGGCTTAATGCCAGTAATATGAAACTTGCTTTTCAAGGTTAAAGCAATTTTTTTTGCCAACTATATACAAATTCGAACAATTTTGATAAATAAAATTTATCCCGAGTTGGCAACACTGAGTCAAGAGCATAGTAACGGGCGACGGCTCATCGTAATAATGACTTTCTACGTTTTTTCAGATATTGTATGGTAATTCAAAATGGCATCAAATAGACGTGCTTGTGTAAATCACCCAGACAACTTCTGCTTTGTCTGTGGACAATATACACCTAAGCCACAACGTAGAAACATAACAACAAAGATTAAACTTGCCTACAAGTGTTATTTTGACTGTAAGTTAGGAGACCAACAGAGGGACTGGGCACCACATATTTGCTGTGCACAGTGCAATGCAATGTTAATAGCTTGGATGAATGGTAAAAGAAAAGCTATGCCGTTCTCAGTCCCCATGGTTTGGCGTGAGCCGAAAAATCACTTCAATGATTGTTATTTTTGTTTGACAAAGATTGCTGGTTTCACAAAGAAAAACAAATCAAAGATCACGTACCCAAACTGCGAATCAGCAATGAAACCAGTACCACATGATGAAACAAATCCACCACCAGTTCCACCAGCAACGATAACAGACAGCAGTTCATCTGAAGATTCTGCTAGTGATATAGAAACAGGGAAAGATGGCATATATGTTCCAGATGCAAATATTTCCCCACATTTGTTAAGTCAAGCGGAGTTAAATGATTTAGTGCGCGATTTGGAATTACCAAAAGAAAAGGCAGAGTTGCTTGGTTCAAGACTTCAAGAATTTAATCTTCTCCAACCAAACACCAAAGTTTCCCATTTCCGCCATCGCCATTTGCAGTTTTCATCATTTTACTTACAGGAAGAAAACGTTTGTTTCTGCCACGATATCAGTGGTCTGATGCAAGGGATTGGCTGTCGCTATGATCCAAAAGAATGGAGACTGTTCATTGACTCTAGTAAAGCTAGCCTTAAAGCTGTATTACTGCACAACGGCAATGAAAAACCTTCAATACCTGTAGCACATGCCACTGGCCTTAATGAGACTTATGAATCGATGAAACTGCTGCTAAGACTCATCAAATATAAGGACCACACATGGAATATTTGTGGCGACCTTAAAGTTGTATCATTACTTCTTGGGTTACAGTTGGGCTACACAAAGCATATGTGCTTTTTGTGTCTATGGAACAGCAGAGATGACAAAAACCACTACAAAAAACATGATTGGCCATCTAGAACTGAACATGTTGTTGGTAAATACAATGTGAAACACCCAGCACTTATTGACCCTCAGAAAGTACATCTTCCACCACTTCACATTAAACTTGGCCTTATGAAAAATTTCGTGAAGGGTATGGATCATCAAGGTAGTGGTTTCCAATATTTAAAGGATAAATTCAAAGGAATATTGACAGATGCTAAGCTAGAAGCTGGAGTTTTCACTGGACCACAGATCCGCAGTGTCATCCACGACTCATCGTTTCCATCTAACCTAAATGAGAATGAACTAGGAGCATGGACATCTTTCGTTGAAGTTGTCAAAAATTTCTTGGAAACCACAAAGCTGAAAACCACCGTAAACTCGTAGAAAACATGCTTAAATCTTATGAAATAATGGGATGCAGAATGTCTTTGAAAATTCATTTTTTTACATTCTCATCTTGACTTCTTCCCGGCCAACCTTGGGGCTGTAAGTGACGAGCATGGTGAGCGCTTCCACCAACAGATCTCAGTTATGGAAAACAGATACCAAGGTAATTTCAACCCAAATATGATGGGAGATTATTGTTGGTTCCTGCAGAAGGAGAGCTCGTCATCCTACAAGCGACAAAGGAAGAGGACACACCAAAGTTTCACTTAAGAACAGGAATTTGCCTTTCAGTAGTAACAACAAAATACTAACGCGCTTTGGGTGGATGGTTGGGCGCAGGGGTGGTAACTCCGCCAGCGGAATTCCGCTGTCTTAAGCCAGAATAAAGGAGGAAATACATCCCTGTTCACTAATTATTTAAGTATGCTTAACATAAAACGTGGCACGGAAAAGTAGCTTAGACGGCTTTCGTAATAGAAGCGGGTGAGAAAAAAAATGAAAAATAGGGGTTTTCGGTTACACAAAATCTGGACGTGATAGAGAAATTTTGATATCAGATCTGAAATCAGCATCACCGCTTTAGTAGGAATCAGTAGTTCACGTGTCTGTAACAAGAAAAAAGTTGAAATTTGTTGCCTAGTGTTATCAGTCATTACAACCTTTGTACAAATAATAAATTACCTAACTATATATTTATATACATAACAATGGCATGAAAAAGAAAAGACAAATCAGTCGATTTCCTTCTCACAAACAAAAAAAAAGGTTAAACGAAAGACGCAAATCGGTCAATTCAGGTTGAATTTAATTCTCTTTTACAACACAAAAAAAGGTTGAATTAAATTCTTAACTTACATTTTTCTTAAATTAAATTCTCTTAAATTACAAAGAAAAAGTTGAATTCAATTGACTGCATTGAAAACTAACTTGGGACTCGAAATCTCTCTGACTTGGAATAAATCTCTCTGACTTGGAATAAATCTCTCTGACTTGGAATAAATCTCTCTGACTTCAAATAAAACTCTGACTTGAGCTCTATCAAGTATTTCTATAAAAATCTCTGGGGTGGTTGTCCATCTTGGCGCAACCTTCTGACTTGACTCTTATCAAGTATTCTGAAACTGAAAATGAAACTAAACTGTCTAACTTGAGCGCTTGTCAAGTATTTCTATAAATCTCTGGGGCGGTTGCCCGTCTTGGCGCAACCTTCTGACTTGACCTCTTATCAAGTATTCTGAAACTTAAACTGTCTTGCACTTGAACTGCTATCAAGTGACGATTAACTGAAAACGGAAAATGACTGCACTTGATCTTTATCAAGTGGAGACTATTAACCTCTGGGGTTTGGTTGACCCTCTTGGTTACAACCAACTGAAACTGTCTGAAAATGGAAATGGAACTTGAAACTGCTTCAAGTAACTCTATAACTCTATAAACTCTCTCTAAACTCTCTGTAAACTCTCTGTAAACTCTCTCTCTCTTAATTTGCAAGTCAATTCAATTCAGTAATTGAAAAAAAATTTGCAAACAAAAAATAAAAAAAATGTAATCAACATTTCACTCTGGTATTATTATGTTTGGTACATAAAATAAAATTATTCTATACTGAATATAACAGTGAAAATAACTCTCTTGAAATTAACTCTCTGAAATTAACTCTGTGTTACAATTAACTCTCTGTGTTACAATTAACTCTATTACAATTAACTCTCTGTTACAATTACTGTTTCACTAAAAAAAAGTGTATCACTGGTGTCTGAAGTGTTCACTGTGTTTTGTGTTAATTCTGACTTGATACTAAATATTAACTGTTAATAATACTGATTTTTCAAGTGTTTATAAATTACTTAAAAGAACAAAATGTACTTAACAACATTTCTACGGGCGAAATCCTTGAGACGTGTCCTGAAGACGTCTTGCTGGCTACTTCTTGGATGAAACTAGGCGTAGAGAACTTGGAGTCGTGACACACCGATTCAAGGGTGGAGGTTACGAACTAGAAGTCGTGACACGCCGGTCAACTGGTTTTATCCTGATGCAGGGTAATTTCTTTCTTGGCCAAAGAGTGGCCTCTTCTTAAAGTAATCTTCTTCTTAAAGTAATCTTCTTCTTAAAGTAATCTTCTTAAAGTAATCTTCTTCTTAAAGTAATCTTCTTCTTAAAGTAATCTTCTTAAAATAATCTTTTTATCCTGGTGCAGGGTAATTTCTATCTTGGCCAAAGAGTGGCCTCTTCTTAAAATCCTCTTGTTAAAATCTTCTTCTTATCCTGGCAGGGTCGCCACACTGTTAACCCCCCCTTTATGGCCCTGAGTCGGTTCGGATTCGACGGGGGGGGTTCTGGTTAAGGAGGCTGCAACGGATGTTTCTTCTTTATACTTTTCTATAATTCTTTTCGGTCGCCAATTTTTAATTCTTCTCTTTTTATAATACTTTGATACTTTTTCTGATACTAGAAATTATCGACTTTTCTTTTATAACTTGTCGACTTGACTAAGTTCTGAAGAGAGCACGGCTCGAAGGAAAAGATAAAAACTTTCTCTTACATTTAGTTTACTTCTAAAAATGTACAGTTAGTTCTCTGAATTTACAAGGGTAGAGGTTCGACCTCTTTCGACCATGGCTCAGGCCGGAATCTAAAAATATTAAGAAGGCAAGGGGCTTCTGCCCCCCTCCTAATGAGGTGCTAATATGAAGTCTAAAACGAAGTGCCTAGATGAAGTGCCTATTTGAAGTAGTGCCTAATTTTACAAGTACATGCATAATATAGCTTAAAGGTTTGGGGGAGACAGTTGGAGGTTAAGCTCCTACTTTAGTTGGAGAGCTAAAGAATTCTGACGTTAAGCATAATTTAAGCAAAAAGTTAACAAAAAAAAAACTAATTTTTGTAAGGTATACACTTTTGGGTGGCGACATAATGTCGGGTGCCGACGCGTACCAAGTACATTCAGTACATAAATTACATTTAATTACAGTTTCACTGAAGTACATTACAAGTTATTGTTAATTACAGTTTCATTAAAGTACATTACAAGTTATTGTTAATTTAAAGTATTACAGTTAATTACAGTTAAACAGTTACTATAACTTTGTCTTGTTTTTACAGTGTTTCATATTAATAGACAATTAAGATGTTAGAAATATAATACAAAGTACATGGGCACATAACACACATGATATAACATAACGCATGATAATGTTATAAATTCGAATCAGAGCGAAAGGAGACTTTTTTTTATCTTAGAAGCGTTCGATTTTGCCAGTTAGCGAAATTTGATCACTTAACCTCAGCATTTTTGAGTTCATCTCGGGAGGTCATATAATTAAAAATAAAAATGAAAAAAATAATACGAGAACGTATTTTTGCGTTTTCGAACGAACTGCGAAAGTTTTGCATTTCATGATTGACACGAGTAAACATAGACTGATAAGTTGATAGAGCATAACTAAACAATGGGTAATAGGTAATAAAATAGGTAATAGGTAATAAAATTAATAAAGGACGACGGTCAAGAAGAAACATGGATGTATGAATGAGTATGGTTGAATAATATTTATATTGCATAACACCAGACAGGACACAACATATAAGTAATGACTTATAGAGAGTGAAGTTTATTATTATTATTAAAGAATTTACCATACATTGAATACTAGATATATGATGAAGGGAAAATGTGATGTCATAGTTATTGAATTTTTACGTATAGTACAAATCATTGTTAGGAAGATTTACAAGAACGAATTAGAGACACAGAGTGGGTAGTAATGACTAAGAAGTACAACTACGGGTTCCAATCCTGTTACATGCAATGTGTATGCATAATCTAGGGTCGAGGGTGAGATGCAAGACAATTCATAATTAATTATAATAACTTCTATAATAAATGGAAAATGGATAATGGATACGACTAAACCATAGAAATGGTAGATCGTAAGGTTATGACACAAACAAAAGTAGAAAGCTACAAGTAAAATTATTATCCAAACTCGCGTTAAGCGATTTTGGTTCTTATGTAAAAATGAATATTGATTATTCATTTCATTTTTACATTGCTCTCCCCTTTTTTTAAAAAAAAAACCGATATTTATACAATAATCTAATAGGGTACCATTAATGCAATACAAATGAGAAAATAACATCCTAACTACTTCAAGTTAGATGACGAATTTTTTCTTTACAATACAAATTTTATACAGAACAAGTGAGTTCGGTGGTTGCGTACAATGGAGAGTAATCAAATCTTTAAAATGACACTTGCTTATAAGCTATTATAAAATATAAAAATTCAAAGATTAAAACTTTAATTTTATGCAAACAGAATAAAAGGATTAATACGTTAATTTAGACAAACAATTAAGTTAGACAAACAATGATAGTTAAATTTTTTTACAAAATTTTATTTTTTTCTGTGGGAAAAATTACATACATAATGAGTAGTAGATAAAAAGGGAAAAACGTAAATCGTACAATCTATAAACTAATTTTTTTTTGACTACTGTAGATAAAAAATCGAATTATGTAATGGATGATGTATAGACCTGTGGTCTAGTGTGTATTTTTGTGTACTAGGTATAAAGTGTGTAGCTGATAATTTCGAGAGACAGATTAGCTGAGGGGATTGTTAAATTAACTGAATAAATGCATGAATGCAAAAATGCATGAATGCATGAATGCAAAAATGATTAAGACTAAATCGCATAATTGGCACTTACGCAATGAAATAGTTTTATTGTGATATTCAATGATTTTAGCATAAAGTTTGTATATATATATATATATATAGTGTGCATGCATTTTTATTGACTGTTGTAGGTACAAATCGAATTACGTGGTGGATGATGTATAGACCTGTGGTCAAATGTGTATTTATGTTTATTGGGTACAAAGTGTGTATTTTATAATTTCGAGACACAATTAAATTCGACTACTAAAATTCATAACCATATACTGTAGTAGTATGTCAATTTGACTATAATTTTCGTTTGATACCTTACAAATGGTACAATAACAATTTAAGGACAGTTACTCACGATTAATTGAACAAAAGAAAAATAAAATACAAATTAAAAATATAAATCAATTATGCATTTCAACGAGCTAAATACAATTTTATAATATTCTAAAAAAATAAAAGTAAATCGAGCCATAGATGAGTTTCGACCAAGAATAAAAAAGTTATTGAAATGGAAGGGAAGCATTTCGAACAATCTTTTCTTTTAATAATTTCAGGTAAATTTTACATTAAAAATTATTTTTATATAATAAAAAAAATATATTAGAAAGGTTTAATAATTTTTGCAGGTTAAGTAGAAAAATCACTCTTTCGTTGAATGTTGATAGAATTTGAATTATTTGATTTTTTTAATCTGAAAACTTGTTTGCATATGATAAATACATATGTTTTATTGTGTAGAAGTTTTATTAAAATTAAATGACAAAAAAGAACAAACAACTGAAATTTAGGGTATGCGCGATCATACGGGGGAATTGAGTGACTAAGCGGGGGATATAAGTCTAATACATCTTTCGTGAGCATCTTTTTTTTTTTTTTTTTTTTTTTTTTTTTTAAAGATTGCTTGTCACTTTTTTTTTAAAGATTGCTTGTCACTAGAACAAAAAAATTTAAAAAAGTTGAAACAAAACGGAGGGACGGCATGTTCCTCATATACTAATTTAAAAGGAGTCATTGGGACAAGATCGATTAATTAATTATTACACAACTATTATTATCACGTATACATTACAATGATTATCAAAGTCATTACAACCTTTGTACAAATAATAAATTACCTAACTATATATTTATATACATAACAATGGCATGAAAAAGAAAAGACAAATCAGTCGATTTCCTTCTCACAAACAAAAAAAAAGGTTAAACGAAAGACGCAAATCGGTCAATTCAGGTTGAATTTAATTCTCTTTTACAACACAAAAAAGGTTGAATTAAATTCTTAACTTACATTTTTCTTAAATTAAATTCTCTTAAATTACAAAGAAAAGTTGAATTCAATTGACTGCATTGAAAACTAACTTGGGACTCGAAATCTCTCTGACTTGGAATAAATCTCTCTGACTTGGAATAAATCTCTCTGACTTGGAATAAATCTCTCTGACTTCAAATAAAACTCTGACTTGAGCTCTATCAAGTATTTCTATAAAAATCTCTGGGGTGGTTGTCCATCTTGGCGCAACCTTCTGACTTGACCTCTTATCAAGTATTCTGAAACTGAAAATGAAACTAAACTGTCTAACTTGAGCGCTTGTCAAGTATTTCTATAAATCTCTGGGGCGGTTGCCCGTCTTGGCGCAACCTTCTGACTTGACCTCTTATCAAGTATTCTGAAACTTAAACTGTCTTGCACTTGAACTGCTATCAAGTGACGATTAACTGAAAACGGAAAATGACTGCACTTGATCTTTATCAAGTGGAGACTATTAACCTCTGGGGTTTGGTTGACCCTCTTGGTTACAACCAACTGAAACTGTCTGAAAATGGAAATGGAACTTGAAACTGCTTCAAGTAACTCTATAACTCTATAAACTCTCTCTAAACTCTCTGTAAACTCTCTGTAAACTCTCTCTCTCTTAATTTGCAAGTCAATTCAATTCAGTAATTGAAAAAAAATTTGCAAACAAAAAATAAAAAAATGTAATCAACATTTCACTCTGGTATTATTATGTTTGGTACATAAAATAAAATTATTCTATACTGAATATAACAGTGAAAATAACTCTCTTGAAATTAACTCTCTGAAATTAACTCTGTGTTACAATTAACTCTCTGTGTTACAATTAACTCTATTACAATTAACTCTCTGTTACAATTACTGTTTCACTAAAAAAAAGTGTATCACTGGTGTCTGAAGTGTTCACTGTGTTTTGTGTTAATTCTGACTTGATACTAAATATTAACTGTTAATAATACTGATTTTTCAAGTGTTTATAAATTACTTAAAAGAACAAAATGTACTTAACAACATTTCTACGGGCGAAATCTTGAGACGTGTCCTGAAGACGTCTTGCTGGCTACTTCTTGGATGAAACTAGGCGTAGAGAACTTGGAGTCGTGACACACCGATTCAAGGGTGGAGGTTACGAACTAGAAGTCGTGACACGCCGGTCAACTGGTTTTATCCTGATGCAGGGTAATTTCTTTCTTGGCCAAAGAGTGGCCTCTTCTTAAAGTAATCTTCTTCTTAAAGTAATCTTCTTCTTAAAGTAATCTTCTTAAAGTAATCTTCTTCTTAAAGTAATCTTCTTCTTAAAGTAATCTTCTTAAAATAATCTTTTTATCCTGGTGCAGGGTAATTTCTATCTTGGCCAAAGAGTGGCCTCTTCTTAAAATCCTCTTGTTAAAATCTTCTTCTTATCCTGGCAGGGTCGCCACACTGTTAACCCCCCCTTTATGGCCCTGAGTCGGTTCGGATTCGACGGGGGGGTTCTGGTTAAGGAGGCTGCAACGGATGTTTCTTCTTTATACTTTTCTATAATTCTTTTCGGTCGCCAATTTTTAATTCTTCTCTTTTTATAATACTTTGATACTTTTTCTGATACTAGAAATTATCGACTTTTCTTTTATAACTTGTCGACTTGACTAAGTTCTGAAGAGAGCACGGCTCGAAGGAAAAGATAAAAACTTTCTCTTACATTTAGTTTACTTCTAAAAATGTACAGTTAGTTCTCTGAATTTACAAGGGTAGAGGTTCGACCTCTTTCGACCATGGCTCAGGCCGGAATCTAAAAATATTAAGAAGGCAAGGGGCTTCTGCCCCCCTCCTAATGAGGTGCTAATATGAAGTCTAAAACGAAGTGCCTAGATGAAGTGCCTATTTGAAGTAGTGCCTAATTTTACAAGTACATGCATAATATAGCTTAAAGGTTTGGGGGAGACAGTTGGAGGTTAAGCTCCTACTTTAGTTGGAGAGCTAAAGAATTCTGACGTTAAGCATAATTTAAGCAAAAAGTTAACAAAAAAAAAACTAATTTTTGTAAGGTATACACTTTTGGGTGGCGACATAATGTCGGGTGCCGACGCGTACCAAGTACATTCAGTACATAAATTACATTTAATTACAGTTTCACTGAAGTACATTACAAGTTATTGTTAATTACAGTTTCATTAAAGTACATTACAAGTTATTGTTAATTTAAAGTATTACAGTTAATTACAGTTAAACAGTTACTATAACTTTGTCTTGTTTTTACAGTGTTTCATATTAATAGACAATTAAGATGTTAGAAATATAATACAAAGTACATGGGCACATAACACACATGATATAACATAACGCATGATAATGTTATAAATTCGAATCAGAGCGAAAGGAGACTTTTTTTTATCTTAGAAGCGTTCGATTTTGCCAGTTAGCGAAATTTGATCACTTAACCTCAGCATTTTTGAGTTCATCTCGGGAGGTCATATAATTAAAAATAAAAATGAAAAAAATAATACGAGAACGTATTTTTGCGTTTTCGAACGAACTGCGAAAGTTTTGCATTTCATGATTGACACGAGTAAACATAGACTGATAAGTTGATAGAGCATAACTAAACAATGGGTAATAGGTAATAAAATAGGTAATAGGTAATAAAATTAATAAAGGACGACGGTCAAGAAGAAACATGGATGTATGAATGAGTATGGTTGAATAATATTTATATTGCATAACACCAGACAGGACACAACATATAAGTAATGACTTATAGAGAGTGAAGTTTATTATTATTATTAAAGAATTTACCATACATTG
>JAJOZX010020993.1:0-29370 GCA_023014485.1 Bathynomus jamesi
GTGTGGAGATGTTTAGTAAAACAAAAATGTTCCTAGTTCTTACCCAAACTGTCTGGTGCGTAGGCTGGTAGTGATATTCTTGTACCGAAATATGTACAACAATTCGACTCGCGGTCATACGAACAAGCCCTTCACGTATCATCGAGTCAGCCGCCCGTCGAACCATTCCTGCCTACCTGCGTGCCTCAACGGCTCATAGTTATCTCAGAGCTTGAGCCAGTGGACGTGCGCTCTTCGAATACGATGGAACTTCCTTTGAGCAGCATTCTCAACGCCTCGTACGATGTGTCCGTGACGAAATCGTTGCGCGTGTTCAGGCGTAATTCCGGTACCATTAGCTATGTACTGGAAACGGAATGTAGACCGACAACAAACGGGTTTATTTAAGTATCGAGGAGATGAATAGAATCTTTGTGATAGTTGAGAAGTGGAGTGAAGATCGTTATAAAATAAGCACTGTTAACGTAGTACAAGAAGAGAGCATATTAGTGATGCACCCTCATACGCCGTTGTATGTACGTTTGTGTATAAATAACGATCGGCCGTGCATTGATATACGGCTGATGTGGAAGAATGCTTCTGATAATAACGCCGTTGTTCCTACGCGAAACCGTTTCATCCTCGACAGAATGTTTGAAATCGTCGGATTCCGTAAACTGAAACCTATATTAGACGCGCGTGTTACGGACATGCTTTATTTTGATACAGTACTTGAATACGCCTACACCGCTCTGCTCGATGGGTTTACCGAGTGTAGGGCTGGTGAGAATGGTCTAGAGCTGGACGTTTATTTAAAAAGTTTAGGCTCTTTGAAATACAATGAACTTTGGTACAAAGCAATTGATCGGTACAAGGCTGAGCTCACCTACACCGTTCACCCTGAACAACTATTTCTTTATATAACGCGCAGTTGTCGTAACGATTTATAAGATTATTTCAATTGCCGCTATGTTGAGTGAGTTCACGATTGAAAGCTCGAGTCGGTAGAAATAAACCCTCGATTGGAAAAGCGTGTTTATAAACTTGTGTTTAATAATGTAGCTAACGATGAACTCTTTGTGCGTGCTTTTGATTGTATTCTAGACGTATTTAAAGATGACTTACCAACCGGTTGTAAAGTGGGAACAAAATAGTACTGAACGATATGAAAGCCCTTCATATCGAGTACAGGTTTCCCTATCTTTAAGCGGTGAAATATTATTAAGCCGCATATACTGCGTAATGCAGAGCAATAAGATGTAATTGTAAACTCGATTAAGACCGAGTTTAGTATTTTGAAAAAAAGTGAATTGTATTTATATATATATTTTGCTTGACATTTCTCCTGTACTGAGTATATACGCATATTTCTATTGATTTGTATTATATATATATTTTGCGTGATATTTCTCCTGTACTGTTATGTACATATTTCTATTGAAGTGTATATTTATCTCTATTTGAAATGTATATTTATTTTATATATATCCATAATTGTGTGTATATACAGGGTGTCCGAGAATATATGTACAATTTTTGGCTGTTATTAAAGTCAACCATGAAGTGTAGAAATTTCAGTTTTGTCCCATTTTACAGAGAATCTCATTAAGTTTTTTCTGATACCACGTTTTGACAAGTTTTTTAGAAATGTACGCGGGTGACAGACATTGATGATTTAAAAGCAAGAATCACAGCTGCTATTGAGCGAATTGATGTGGATATGCTGCAGCGTACATGGCAACATTTGGAGTATCGATTGGATGTTTTGCGAATCACTAATGGTGCACCATATCGAATGTTTGTAACAACGTTACTTTAATAAAAGAAACTTTTGAAAATACAGATTCTAAATAATCTTGTTTAAGAATTTTACGTGTTATCAAGAATTTTTTAAAGATGAAATTGTACAGATAATGTTCGGACACACTGGAATTTCTAAAAACTTGTCAAAACTTGGTATCAGAAAAAACATAACGAGATTCTCTGTAAAATGGGACAACACTGGAATTTCTACACTTCATGGTTGACTTTAATAACAGCCAAAATTGTACAGATAATTCTCGGACACCCTGTATTTCCTGTACTGTTTATGCATATTCCTCAATTGAAATGTATATTTATTTTCTATATATTTACAATAAACAGAATGATGCAATGTTGTTTTACTTAATTGTTATGCCTTCTGAACCTACTACTGGTATTCTTTTAAGAAATATAATAATGTATACAGTGGTATTGCGGTATCTGGCAACATTTAAGCCTTCTAAGCCAACTGGCTGATTAGGAGTCTATAATAATGTATACAATGGTATCTGGCAACTCAGTCTCCGATTAATGAATACATGGCGCTATCTGGCAACTCAAGCCATTTACGCCAACTGGCTGATTAGGAGCCTATAAAACAACGCCTACTCGGCTGAAGTCTTAATGTGCACTTGGCTCCTGCCAGGTGAACACCTCTCCTCGTCCTTTCTCTCCTTTCTCTTTGGGGATAACGCCGCCTCCAAGTTTTCCTTGTTGCACCTGCAGCATCTCCCTTTTGGGGGATTTTTTTTTCTTTTTTTTTTGCAACCCCCAACCCCCTTTGCAACATTACGTCATAACTTGCAACATTCTTGCACTCTCCCCTTTTTCGGCTATACTACTGTTTTTAACCTCCGTGACAGCAAAAATCATGTCACAGAGGGGACCTACACCTTTACCTGGGACCTCAAACCATCTAGAGGACAATCTGGTCCCTCATCAAACTACCAGAGCCAACGTCGCATAATCTCGCTGATCAAACGAGAAGCGGTGTTACGACGTGGCTACTTACGTGCTTAAAGTTGTTTATATACAGGGTATCCCATAAGTCCGGTCTCAGAGGAAAAAATTAAAAAATAAATTTACCAAAGTAAAACAAATGTTCATATTGATGTCTTGTGACTTTTTTTTCGTTGCCTCCGCCTTTTCCTGAGGACTGTAACTCGTTTCCACATTAGCCAATGCGTGTTATTCTACCTGCAACAAAAGAAAACGTCCCAAAACAAAACCAATTTGAACATTTGTTTTGGTCCTAATATATACTTTCGTAAATTTAATGTAAAATAAATTTTCCTATGACACCGAACTTATGGGACACCCTGTATATTTTAAACGAATATAAAGGAGATTTTGACTAATAAAATAGGCTAAACCTAGGATAATCACCTTCGGCCTAGCCTAGGGACAGGGTTTGTGAGATATAAACACACTACATAATGACGTAAGCTATCGAGCCTTTAAATTGTACATTACATAACATTAAAGTGTACATTACAGGTACACTTTAATGTTACATTAGCTTTAGTGCCACAATTCTTTAAATCTTGACATACTCCAGTTTTTCAGTCTCATAAATGCCTGTTAATATCCTAAAACAACCGTTTTCTTTAAAAATCCCAAAACAAAGAAAACATATTTTTGGACACACTTTGGTAATTATTCGTTTTACCTCTACGAGTCGATTTTTATATAAGAATAGGTTTTTCTTGTATATTTTGATGCGTTTTATTCAAATCTGACCTTCATTTCTTGTGCAAATCAATTATTGAATGCCCGGTTAGGTTAACTGTACGCCATTGACGAATGGTTAGGTTGTCGTGATATTTTCGTTAGTTGTGTTAAATCGTGATATTTTCATTAAAACTAATGAAAATATCACGACAATCTAACCAATCATTGCAAGGCGCGTACAGTCTGACCTAACCGGGTATTCGCTAATTCATTTGCACAAGAAATAAAGGTACTTGTAGGTTATCTCCCCCCCCCCCCCCCAATTTTGACTATTTTCGTTAAAACTAATGAAAATATCACGACTTAACCTAACCAATTATCAAGGGCGTAAGTTGATCTATAGTAAATAATAAATGCTATGCCAGAAACAATGTTTAAATTGTAATAGATCAACTGTACGCCTTGATAATTGGTTAGGTTAGTCGTGATATTTTCGTTATTTTTAACGAAAAATATTCGTATTATTCGTTTTTGACCAACTCTCTTTTATAATGAGAGCAAACTTTTCTGGTCAATTTTGAGGTGTTCTGCAAGAATCTGTCATCCGTTTCCTGGGCAAATGCGTAGTTTTTGAGATATCGTCATCTCGAAAACTACGCATTTGCACAGTAACCGGATGGCAGATTCGTGCAAAACACCTCAAAATCGACCAGAAAAGTTTGCATTCGTGCTAAACAACCTAACCTACCGTAACCTAACCTAACCTAACCTAACCTAACCTAACCAGTCACCTTATTTTGGAGGATATAGTTCTGCAATTGCAGTTAGGAAGTGATGCAGAACTGTAGAATCGTCAGGATGTTCTGCCAGGAACAAGTATCGTGCAAAATATTTCCGGTAATGAGGGCGTCTGTTCCCAGCACGTAAAATCCACGATTTCACATCCTTCCACAAGCGTTCAATGTTTTGCTTATTTTTTCGATTTTTTTTACGGCATTTACACATCTTCGAGTCTTGTCTTAAAATACAGGCAGTATTGCATTTAGGGCAAATCACGGATGTCCGAATTATGCCGTGATTGGAAAAAACATCAACTTTTATCTTCATCGAGGCCAACAAGGCGGATTAGGTCTTCAAAATCAAGTTCACAAGATTGACACGTCATGGTTCTAGAACGAAAATCACCAAACTAACGAGTAACAGAAAGAAGTAGGCAAAATCAAGGAAAAGTAGCCAAAAATAAACAAAGTAACCTATAGTTGAATGAAAATCTCCAAAAAAGGTAGCCAAAATAAACAAATTAACCGAAATTTATATATATATACATATTAGAAAGTAGAAAATATTTTTTTTATTAAAAAGTACATTTTATACAAATTTGCACAAGATAATATATATCTTTTCTTATTCAGTTTTGATTGGTTATTCGATATATATTGCTGTTATAGCTGGGTGTGACAGGGTCAAAAAACGAATAACAACAAAATATTCTGTCAAAATTGGTAGGGGGAAAGATAACCTACAAGTATCGAAATGAAGGTCAGATTTGAATAAAACACCCCAAAATACAACAGAAAAACCTATTCTCATATCAAAATAGACTCGCAGGGGTAAAACGAACGATTACCCAAATGCAGTTTGGAGAGGAATCCATAATTTACCAACTTAACCCAGCATAACTATGTATTTTAATGATACTTTGACCAGTCTCCGAACCGCGTCTGCAATTTCAAATTTTCACTTTTTATAATAAAAACTTAAGACTTAGCTAATTTCGAAAATATATACAGGGTGTTTCAGGAGGAAAGGTCAATACTTCGGGAGGTGATAGTATCGGTCATTGTGAGAAAAAAGTTCGTATGAACATGTGTCTAATTCTGAATGGTTACGAGATCGAGCTGTTTGAATCTACAAATACAAAAGCATTGTTAATGGTAATCAAGAAGAGAAACCAATTACTCTTTCTAACATTTAATGTTTAAACAGTGGCATTTTGAATGGTATCAGATACAGGAATTCTGCGGTTCGGAAACCGTCGACGGTATTCTGCAACAGCAGCTGTTGCACTTCCATCGCAAAAACCGTAGACATACCCCATTAAGGTGTGTCAATTTGGGAGGTGAAAATTAATTTTTGCCAATTCCTTCACTGAGGGGTTTTAAAAATGTTTTTGGATGTGAAGAATTCAAATCTGCTATTATTTTTGTGATTGCTCAACACTTAGCTTGGTAAATCTACGTTTGATTAAAAAGCACATAAATTGCTCTCGGAAAACATTTATTAATTTTAGCTTCTCAAAATGTCAGGTAAAGCTATAAAAATTTTAGTTTCTCTGCATAAAACATATCCTAGTAATCATAAAACATATCCTTGTAATCATAAAACATATCCTTGTAATCATAAAACATTAGAAAGTAATGACATCAGTAAAAAAAAAATATTTAAACAACAAGTTTCATCAAGTCTTGCTTTGATTCGTTCTTGGACATCAGCCGCCGACTTGCTTCTTGGCCTCTGATATAGCCCTCACGTTTCTCATGTGTATACACCCTGCCTGCTGCCTCTGTGACTTGTTTCACACACCTCTCTATTGACTGAGCATGACAGGGCCACTGTGGAACTTGCATAGGCTTGTCAAAGAACTTCTTTACTTCCGCTGTAGTCAGTTTACATGTCAAAGGAGGTTCAAATACCCCGTCAGACCAGTCTGTCAGCTCCAACACGGAAGAAGCATGGGTTGATGGAAGGTGTCTTCCTGGGACGTACAGAAAGATCTCCAAGTGTGTCATCATCTCCACCCCTCATGTCAACAATCTTTTGGACACCAGCTCTCCTCTCCTCACTGTCATCTGAGCACAAGAGTATCTGGATTATCATTTCGCTGAATGCATACCATGCTGAGCGCTTGATGGTTGGCAAAACAGCATCCACTACAGCCTTCTTTTGCAGCCTAACTAGCCGCAGCTGAAACAAGATGTGGCGTGGGCCTTCCACCCAAGTGTGTTTTACTTTGATGTTCAACCAGCAGGGGTAGTACACACCAACAATGTATTCCACTATCAGTCTTAAGTTGTTGAGGGTTTTGCCTTTAAGGCCATGTTTTGAAACCCATATGCGACAAAGCCTGTTTGCTGTTGTCAACCACCTTGAATGGCTCACTGGACCAATTTCAAGAAGGGCCAGATCTGTGGGAAGTTCTCCTGTCCTTATGGCCTGTGTGATCCTATACCCGTACGCTTGATCAGTAGAGAGACCTTTACGACATTGTCACTCAGTGAAGTAAGAGGCTCTCCAATTGAGAGTTTGGTGAATGAAGGATCAATTTCAAGTTTGGTTGCAGTGTCTAGCATCTTGCCAATGTTACCTGTCCACTTGTTGTTAGACAAGGTCTTCCCATCCAGTGCTGTGATCAAGTGTCGCAGGGGTAACTCGTTAGTGTGGAGGGCACAAACCAACCAGATCAGCTTACGCAAAGCTTGACCTCTACCCAATGCATGGAACCCCTCCCAGCCAGGTTAACATTTGTAGAATCACCTCCAATGGCCTGCAGGCTTTTATCAATGCCCTTCTTCTTCATGAAATCTACAAGATTATCAGCAATAACTTCAGCAGGTTTTTTTTCTCGTTGAACCTTTTTCAGGAGTGAAGTGGTAGAGATATCTTCCACCTGGCTCACTGCACACAGAATAATGCTCTTCTTTGATGATGCTGGGGAACTGACGATCTGAATTGTCTGCTTTCAGCATAACTTTAGTTGTATCTTGACGGCCGTCAAAGAAGATGCAGTCAATTTCACCCTTCTTACAAAGATCATCAAATTCCTGATCCAGGGATCATAACTTTTTCTTGGGCCCTCTTGACTTTATTGTGATCAACTACAAGTCTCTTGTCTTCTTCAGTGATAAGCCAGCATCCATAAAGGCAGCAGTGGTGATGGCAGCTGTGGCACGCAGGCCAACACCATATCTGATGCTATGCATAGCAACATTAGGTATTTCTAATGTGTTGTACTCTGGCTTTTTATTGGAAGTTGAAGACGTGCTTGGTATTTCTAATGTCACTTCATAACTTCCATCCTTTCCATCTTGAGCATCAGCTATTTGTTCTTCATTTTCATCATCAAGAAAATTATTTCATTTGATGGCATTGAAACATCCTGCTTACTTGTCTGCTTATATTCAGCAAGCCGCTTCTTTCGTCTTCTTGCCGCTTCTGCTTTTTGACTTGTCTGTTGTGCTCAGGTTGATCTGGCAAGCCAATCTGATGTGGTCCAATAGAACCAGACTTGTCTCTCTGACCTTTAATGAAAGCAAGTTCCTTCACAGGGATCTTCATCTCCCTAGGGCATGTACAGTTAATGTGAGTTTCGTTTTTGCAACCAGCATCTGCAAGGCAGCCAAATTCAGAGCAGAGAACAATTTTACACTTGCAACTGAAGATGTCAAAAAGCTTGTCAAGTTTTGCAATGAAAGCCTCTTTGACATGTAGCTTTCCTCTCCCAAGAGATATGTTTTTGGCCTGCTCCCAGCTCTCTTGGATCTTGTTTAAGATTGTGACTCGTGAATTTACAACGGGGGCTACAAAAGAACTGTTTGCTCGTTCCCACTTTTCAAGCACTTTAGGGTAAATGTCCTTTGCTTGCAAGACTGGCTGCTGGGTAGTTTCTCACATCCTCACCACTTTGTTCTCTTAGCAGTAGCCCATATTTCAGAACGTCTCGCAGAGTTGGGAGTTCAGAGGGCAACAACTCTCTACCAGTTCCAATTAGGTTGCTCATATGTGTGAATGTCCCCAGTCTTGTCCTCCTTTTAGAAGCCATTGTAGGTCAATTCCCACTGGTTAGGATGGTAGCACTGACGGACAAGTAATCTTCAGCACACTGATGAATATGTTTCAACCTGTGAAATAAGCAAAAACAACAGTGCATTATATATACAGCATATATAATTATTAATATAATAGTTATTATATAATTCCACCAAAAAGTAAAAAAAGGCACTATTTTTATGTAGCTTCTTACCAAGCAAAACTAAATTATATTAAATTAACAAAAATATCTTTAGAATTCCTAAGTCATGCTGCAACTTTTTAGCACCCCTCATATTTGGAATTTGCAAAATTCCACACACCCTAATACCCCATATCTGCATATTCGGCATGTGTAAAGGTGTGTGGCATTCTTAACACTGCTTCAAACACTAAACAATGTCACTCACAACAGTTAGCTGTCGATTGGCTTATGTTACATGCTTACATTGCAGCTTACATGGTTCAAGGTTATAGGGGAGGGAAGGGGGAGGAAGAGCCGCGCGCGCATCAGATTCAAACAGCTCTATCTCCGTAACCATTCAGAATTAGACACGTTCATATGAACGTTTTTTCTCATAATGACTGATACTATCACCTCCCGAAGTATTGACCTTTCCTCCTGAAACACCCTGTATATATATTCTTTTTTTTTTTGTTTTAGGTGCTGCAGCCCAGCTGGATTATTAGCACCAACGCAAAATTTGTTATCTTTGTATTTTTGTTTGTTTAAGACGCTGCAATCCTACTGGATTACTGACACCATTTTCTTTTTAACCTCCCCGAAAATAAATTGCCAAATTTTGGTAAATGTTTTTTTTTTTCTTCTGTTTAAGGTGCTTCAACCCTGGATTATTGTCACCATTACTTTTCTTTTTTGTCTCCCCGTGAGGAGATTACAAAATTATTCAAATAAATAAAATAATTGTTTGTTTTTTCTGCTTAAGGTGCTTCAACCCTACTGGATTATTGACACCATTTTTTTTTTTTTTTTTTCTTTGACTCCCCGAAGGGAGGCTTCAAAATTAAGATAAATTATTAAAGGGTTTGTTGTTTGTTTTTTCTGTTTAAGGTGCTTTCAACCCTGCTGGATTATTGACACCATTTTTTTGTAATTTGTAATTATGTATTTGAAGGAATTCTATTAAGAAAGTATCTTTAAAAATATAAATTTTAAGTTAAGAAATTTTATTTTGTTATGAAAACATTCTATGGGTAACTAATATATTTCAATAATATTTTAATATTCTTGTTTCATAATCGAAAAGTTTTAGAAAAAATGAATCTTTGAAAGAAAATTTAGCTTTATTCGAAACACTTATGAGAATCAACCACACAAAATGAAATGGTAATTAACATTTTGTTACAATCACTATAACATCGAGATAATAATCTAAACTCAAATAACGTCACTTAAATGTATTATGCTGTCACTCACATGAATGATACTTTAGGATTACGTCATGTTTGGAAGTTAATTTCGAACTGGGTGCGTGTAATTTTAGCGTTCTTTAATATTCTTCGTAACAGCAAAGGTTATTCGACGGACAAAACCTACGACTCTACGTTAGAACCGAACCACAAGACGCGACATCATATGGATGCAGATGATAGTCACTTATCCAACCACAACTTAACTTCGTTGTAGTTGATCTATGTTCTACGGGAAGTAATTTTACGTCATGACCGCGACACACACTAAATTGGAATTGCGTTCTACCCGGCAGATTTCACAGTAAAGTCCAGAATCCAGAAGCAGTTTGGAGACTACTCCATAATTACTAACCTAATCTAACATAACGACTTATTACTATGCTAATTTGAACTACGTCTGAAGTTTTTGAATTTTGTAGACTTCATTTCTCCAAATTATAAAGTTATTATTTTTTTGTGAACCAAAAACTCTCAACAAAAACGTTCCATGATTGTAAAATAACGTTTATCCGCCATGTTTACGTAATGTACCTCGACATACTAAAGTTTTCGTGTGTCAATACAAAGAACACCAACCCCACAGTAAATTCCACATTCAAGAAGTATTTTAACTCGTAAACAGCAATCGAAAATACAGTCGTTATAACGTACATGTAATAAATATTACTTGTCCATGTTTACTCGCGTTAATACAAATCGGATTTCTCTCTTCAATCGCGTTACTTTATAGACACCCTGTATATAAGAACAATATTTATAATCACCAAATTAAAGCAATCACTCTTTTGCAACAATCTTAAAATGCAAACATCATTTCACAGTTGCAAACCACGTAAATAGTTGTTACAACAACATCTACAGGTTATTTAATACAAACGTTGTAATAATTAAAAAAAATAGTTCACATTTATTTCATACTAACCAACTCCTACCTTTTTTGTTAAAGATGGTTCATCTATCTTGGATTCTTTCCCATTCCCGAGAGTTTTAAATTTTACCCTAAAATATACCAAACTTAATTAAATCTATTCTTGCCAAATGCCAAGATACGTTTAAAATTTAACTTAATTATAAAATGCACATTACTGTTGACCATCAAATGTATCTTTCACAAAATCAAACCGTCATTATTATTTCATAAAAATATAATTGACCTAATGATGACTTTTATTCCGTGTTAATTCCATTGCGCGAAATAAGCATGTAAACAAAACAAATTATAAACAGTATTTCCATAGCATAATTTACATTTTACGCAAGTTACCCCCATAAATTACTGTATTTATTGTCACTATGTATAAAATGTTAAAATGAGAGTTTAATAAAACTATTTAGCTTAGACTTTAAAAGTCAAATTCTTCAAGGTTTGTGGTTCACATATTCCAAACTAACAATTCACTTGAAACTTCTCAAGACAAAATCACAGTAAAAAATCACAGCCAGCCACTATATTCTACGTTTTTAGTGGAATGCGAAACACCAACCAAATCCACGGGAGGCTTCAAAATACGTCTACACCGCCAATTACATTACTTTCCCTAACAATGATACATGTTATTTCATTCGTAAACACACACACACATATACACATACATATATATATTCATATATATCCTAAAAAAATACTAATCCACCAACAAATACAATACATAAAAGTAGTCAAACTTGTTCAAAACTAATACAAGTGCGTTAAGACTATATGCATACGTATGAATGACAAACATGTACAGTTACAGACACCAATACACGACATACTCATACTTAATCTGGATCACCTGAAGATCAGGGCCCCCAGCCTCAATTACCAAATAATATCTTCGTTAAAACTAACGAAAATATCACGACTTAACTTAACCAATCGTCAAGGGCGTACAGTTGACCTAACCGGCATTCTGTTAACCTAACTGGCATTCAGTTAACCTAACCCAGTTGGTAGACTCTAGAACAGGGTTCTCAACGGGGGCGATTTCGCCCCCCCTTGGGGCGAAAATGAAATTCTTGGGGGGCGAAAGTGGGCGAAAATTTATTTAGGCAACGATTAAAATTAATTATTTTCGAATTGCTCATCAATGGTTTTGAAACACTATTCGGAGTATGTATTGTGCCGTCGATGACGTTAAAGGGAATTGACCAATGAGAAGTGCAGTGGGGCGGGGTCATCTTTCAAAGCATTCTATAGCGGCTTAGTGACGGTTACGCATACGGTGCGTCAGTTCTTACCTAATTAGAAGCGTGGGCGGGTGTTATTTTTTGTGCTATTATCTATTATCATTGATTTTTCTTTTAGTGCTTTAGTGCTTCTTAATTTTCGCGTTTGTCCCTTGTTTCGAGTACGGAGACAATGACCTCGTTGTCACGTTTCTAGTCACTCAATTTAATCACTCAATTAGTGCTTCTTAAGAATAAAATAGAATTTAGAATGTTCGCTTTCTTATCTGATAAAAATTCATAAATAAGGAGTGCTAACACATGTATAAATGTGATTTTCCTTTGAAAACGTTGCAAGGTTTAAGGCGGAGGATGCCAGTTTGGCCTACTTCTCGGAAATGTCAGTGAATATTGAAGAACAACTAGTTGAAAGATTGAAAAAAACTAATTTCTCAATTCAGGTTGATGAGTCCACAGTTTGTTGATAACAAGGCCCTTCTCATGGCATATGTACGTTATTTTAATGATGATTGTAAATTGAAAGAAGATATATTATTTGTGAAATACCTAGAAACTGACACTACTGGGGAATCTATTTTTATTGCTTTAAGATCCTGGTTTGATGAAAATAAAGTTCCATTAGAAAATTTGATATCGATTGCAACTGATGGTGCTACCTCAATGGTCGGAAGGCATAAAGGCCTCGTAGCACATTTGAAAAAAATATGTCCTGGAATCATTGCAATACACAGAGCTGGGCAGTATTTAAATACATTTGTATTTAAATACGTATTTAAATACATTTGTGTATTTAGAACTGTATTTATAAATACATTGTTTTTCATGTATTTAAATATAGTATTTAAATACTTTAATGAGTATTTAAATACAATGTATTTAAATACTCAAAATATAAAAATGTAAATACATTTACTGGTTTAATACACGTTCTGTACTAGCACAGTACGACGCGTCGACAGTGTAGTACAGCATGGTTCATGTTTCAACGTGTCAGTTCAATCAGCTGTGTGCCACTCTTAGTCGAAAGCGGTTGATTTCTTTATCGTGTGCGTGTCATGGCTTCAACAAGCAAATCCGGTGAATCAAACAGTGATATATCTGCAGATAACAATTTAGTGCACCCTCTGTTTGATGGAAAATACTTTAAAATTAAATCTAAAGACGGTAATAAGGTAAAGTGCACCTGCTTGCTGTGTAAACACGAAGTCTCTGCTGCAAGCAATGCTACAACGAATCTGTACACTCATCTGAAGGTAAGTGTTTTATTAGACATCAAAAAAATATCTTGAAATTGATCGAATAATCGTACAAAACGGCTCTGCCTTAAGTGGGCCTGTGTAACTAACTCGTTGCAATCAATCCAATTTGCGATGGAAAATTCATTGATGAAAAAGCTTTTAAAATCGTCTGATCTATCGAGTGGTGTATTTATTTCGAAATTCACCGTGTCCCCTAAAGTAGAAATTTATCAAAACATGAATTAGTGAATGCATATGTTAAAATTTGTATGTATTTAAATACAATTGATGTATTTTGTATTTAGTATCTAAATACATTCGTAAAATGTATTTAGTATTTAAATACATTTCTCCCATGTATTTAGTATTTAGTATTTAAATACATTCAATGTATTTATTGCCCAGCTCTGGCAATACATTGCATTGTTCACAGACAATCTTGTAGCAAAAAATATGCGTCCAATTCTACATTATTCACTTGGTATAGTTATTAAAACTATCAATAAAATAAAATCACATAGCAAATATGATCGCCTTTTCAGGAAGTTTTGTTCTGATCATGATGAACAGTATGTAAGACTTCTTTTACATACGGAAGTCAGATGGCTCTCCAAAGGAAATTGCTTAGCAAGATTTATAAACCTTTTTGATACCATAGTTAACTTTCTAGAAAGTGAAGGGGACGGAGATATTGCTAAAGAAATAAGAAAACATAAAAATAACATTATATGGCTTGGATATTTCGAAAGCTTAATGAGGTATCACTTCAACTTCAAGGAAAATTTATTACATTGATTGATTGTAAAACAGTATTGAAAGCATTTACTGAAAAATTGGAAATTTTTCAAGATAATTTACTTAAAAAAATGTTTCACAGCATGCCTGAGCTGGCAGAAATTTGTTCTTCACTTACCAAAATGGATCTTGAAACGTATTCTGGACACTTATGTTCGTTAAAAAGTGACATGAACAAAAGATTCTCTGATTTATTTTCCTTTGAAGTAAAACCATGGATATTAGACCCATTTAATTGTGATGTTAGTTCAGCTGAAGAAGAAATTCAAGAAGAATTAATTGAATTACGATGTAATGATAACTCAAAATACATGTATGATAAAGTAGGAAAGACTGAATTCTGGTCATTAAAAGACTGTAAAACACTATATCCAAGGTTATGGACCGAAATGGCCAAAATAATTGTCTGTTTTCCAACATCATATATGGTTGAAACTGGGTTTAGTTCAGTGAATAAATTACTAACAAAGGAAAGAAACAGATTGGATGTATGCAGAAGAGGTGACATAAGAATTAAGCTCAGCGACATTGAACCGAACATTGCATATTTAGTAGAAAAACACCAATCTCAAGGATCTCATTAAATAAAATAGTAAGTTTGAAAGTTTTTTTATTTCACTTTTTTTTTTGTGTGTAGGGGGGCGATTTGAAAATAGAGTGGGCAAAAATTTTTTCAAGGGGGCGATGGTTAAAAAAGGTTGAGAACCACTGCTCTAGAATTTGACGGTCCCGTAGCCATGACTCGTTTTTTTCCGCCGACCGTCAGTAGTATAGCCGCAAAAGGGGAGAGTGCAAGAATGTTGCAGGTTATTATGTAGTGTCGCAAAGGGGGTGGGGTTGTTGCAAAGGGGGAGGGGATTGTTGCAAAGGGGGTGGGGGAAAACTTGGAGGCGGCGTTATCCCTCAAGAGAAAGGAGGAGGAGAGGTGTTCACCTGGCAGGAGCCAAGTGCACATTAAGACTTCAGCCGAGTAGGCGTTGTTTTATAGGCTCCTAATCAGCCAGTTGGCGTAAATGGCTTGAGTTGCCAGATACCGCGATACCATTGTATACATTATTATAGACTCCTAATCAGCCAGTTGGCTGTAAATGGCTTGAGTTGTCAGATACCTCTTTTTAGCAGTATTATTGTATACATTATTATTATATACGCCTAATCAGCCAGTTGGCTGTAAATGGCTTGAGTTGCCAGATAGCGCCATGTATTCATTTAATCGAAGACTGAGTTGACAGATACCATTGTATACACTATTATAGACTCCTAATCAGCCAGTTGGCTTAGAAGGCTTAAATATTGCCAGATACCGCAATACCGTTGTATGCATTATTATATTTGAATACCGGTAGTAGAAGGCATAACAATTAAGTAAAACAACATTGCATCATTCTGTTTATTATAAATATATAGAAAATAAAAATACATTTGAGGAATATGCATATAACATTACAGGAAATATATACACACAATTATGGATATATATAAAATAAAATATACATTTCAAATAAATACACACTTCAATAGAAATATGTACATAACAGTACAGGAGAAATATACACACACACACACACACACACACACACACACACACACATTATGGATCTATTTTTATAAAATAAATATACTTTTCAAATAGAAATAATATACATTTCAATAGAAATATGCGTATAATCAGTACAGGAGAAATGTCAAGCAAAATATAAATACAATTCACTTTTTTTTAAATACTAAACTCGGTCTTAATCGAGTTTACAATTACATCATTATTGCTCTGCATTACGCAGTATATGCGGCTTAATAATATTTCACCGCTTAAAGTATAGGGAAACCTGTATTCGATATGAAGGGCTTTCATATCGTTCAGTACTATTTTTGTTCCCACTTTACAACCGGTTGGTAAGTCATCTTTAAATACGTCTAGAATACAATCAAAAGCACGCACAAAGAGTTCATCGTTAGCTACATTATTAAATACAAGTTTATAAACACGCTTTTCCAATCGAGGGTTTATTTCTACCGACTCGAGCTTTTCAATCGTGAATTCACTCAACATAGCGGCAATTTAAATAATCTTCTAAATCGTTACGACAACTGCGCGTTATATAAAGAAATAGTTGTTCAGGGTGAACGGTGTAGGTGAGCTCAGCCTTGTACCGATCAATTGCTTTGTACCAAAGTTCATGGTATTTCAAAGAGTAAACTTTTTAAATAAACATCCAGCACTAGACCATTCTCACCAGCCCTACACTCGGTAAACCCATCGAGCAGAGCGGTGTATGCGTATTCAAGTACTGTATCAAAATAAAACATATCCGTAACACGCGCGTCTAATATAGGTTTCAGTTTACGGAATCCGACGATTTCAAACATTCTGTCGAGGATGAAACGGTTTCGCGTAGGAATAAGAGCATTATTATAAGAGCATTATTATTATGCTGCTCAAAGGAAGTTCCATCGTATTCGAGGAGCGCACGTCCACTCGGCTCAAGCTCTAAGATAACTATGAGCCGTGTGAGGCACGCAGGTAGGCAGGAATGGTTCGACGGGCGGCTGACTCGATGATACGTGAATGGGCTTGTTCCGCGAGTCGAATTGTTGTACATATTTCGGTACAAGAATATCACTACCAGCCTACGCACCAGACAGTTTGGATAAGAACTAGGAACATTTTATGTTTTACTAAACATCTCCACACTCCGGCGCACTATTTGAGAGGAACTATGTTCATATTTTTCCTTTCTGCCCATCAAACGATACTCGTCTCTAAACTCTGTTAAAAATTCACACAGGGCACTAGCCACAACCTCACTACGAACCTCATCATGATATACGTTAATATAGTGATAAAATACTTAAGATTGTCCATGATCACGAGATTCACATTTTCAGTCGTAGGGTATGAGTAATCGACATGGTGTAGCATGACGTAATACCGCTTGTCACACCACCCATCACCAAGACTCATTATCCATACCTGCTGCTTCTCTTCTGCACGCGTTGTTTCTTTTACTTCACGGTGTATGTGAGACTTTATAAAGTTTAGCTCTGCAGTATACTTCAGCACATCGTCTGTGCAACGAAAGCCTTCAACGGTCTCACCAGAACATCCGTAGAGTATTTGTACATCTTGGAACTTCGCACAATCCAATGTGTTTTTAAAAGAGGCATAGGAGGGAGGAATAGGAAGTTTTTCGGTATCCACCACATCCTGGCACTTTACTGAATACCATTTCGTAAACGTTGTACAAGCAATATTAAAGGTAGCCATTTGAATACACGTCTGATCTGAATACACGTCTGATCTCTCGGGCTTACTGCGGTCGACTGACCACGCAGGGATTCGCAGATAGTAGCATGACTCACGGTCTTACAGTAGGCGGAGCTTAGAACTTTCACCTACACACACACACACACAAAGGAGAAAGTTAAACGCTATTTGAAACATGATTTATTTAATAAACGAGATATTCAAGTTATATATATTTACAAATACGATTTAATAAACGAGATAGTCAAGTTATATATATATATATATATATTTACAAATAGATACGATTATATACAAGACGTGTGAGTTAGAAGCATCATTGGTATCCAAAGGGTACGGTATCATAGGTACCAGGTAACGTTTCCTATAGGTGTTACGGCACACCATCGTACCCCTAAGTTCCTTCACGCCCCCCAGCTTCTGCGCCCGAAAATTGTGGGTGCCTACAATTAGTTGGTGAGGTTGTTCATCCAAAATACTAGATCCTTCAACGACTCAAAGTTAACAACCTCCCGATTCGCATGGTTGAGCGTAATACCCTTTGCCTTCACGATATATTCCATTTCCTCCCCCCCCTGACCCGTACCCCATAAGTCTTAGGTCCTGTTGAGGCAAAAGAGTCGGCGTATGCGTTGTCCCCATACTCATCCTTGATCTCATCAGTGAGCTCGCCGACGAACTCCCCAATAGTGGGCATGTATTCACCCTCCCTCTCTGTGAATATCAAGCTATCTGTATCGGCATACAATACTCTCCGCCCAAGAGAATGCAATAGACCCCAAAGTTTTATACGGGCGTAGGCTGTTGTGAAGCTGGCCACAGGTATGTTTGTAACCCTTGAGGTATCTGTGGCAAATTCAGTGTTGTTGTACTTTATTACCTAAGTATTACCTACATTTACGATCTCCATGACCTCTTTATCGGGCATTGGCATAATCCCAGACATCGCTATAACTTTGTGCCAAATGAATGCTCCCTCTGCCGGTATTCTGCGCAAATTTTCCCCATAAACTGTTTAGACACAACTTTGCACTAAAGCGCTTGCCAGGATTCTTTACAATTTGGACACGATCAAGTTGTATACCTTCGCGGTCGCGGTAACGTTGAATATAGGCAGACTTTTCATCTTCGGTATCAACTCCTCGCGGATACCCTGATGCCTCAACCTTATCCTTCAAAAAGGTGTTTATATATGGTGTGAAAAGGTTGGGTAGCTTCTGAAACCTCCACACCTCATGTATCTTCAGTATTCTATAACCATGGCGCACGGCTAGGGCCAACTCAGGACTTGTATATACGCCTCTGATCTTACGCTGGTGGGGTATATGGTTACATTCGCCGTTATCCTCTTCCGCGCACTTCACGCACAGGGGAAACATGAGCTTGTCGTCGATAACGACAGGTAAGATCGGCATCCATAATTTGCGTGGGGGAGTACGTCTACGAAAGAGAGCCCAAAGTAACGATCATTCAAATTTTTTGAAAATTCATTGATGGATGGTAGGCTAGGTCCCACCAGTTTCTCAGGAGCGCCCACGGGGTACGGATTGCTCTTCATCACGTATGGGTATAAAGAACAGAAATCGTAGTAATGGAGCTTCACGCCCTCCGTAGGTGGGAAGTATAGTCTGAAAGGATTTGTACGTCCTCCAAACAAGCTATCACCACATTTGAGAGGATCCAGCACCATTGAACGCTTGATCGTTTTTATTTCCTCACGGTACACTCCATCCGTGCATCATATTCATGCTCCCACAAGACTTTGTGAGTGAACTGTGATCCTATAAGTTGATCGCGGGTGCGGGTCGATGCAAGACAGTCGGCAGGAGACCTACCGTGGATATCTCCGGTGATTCCGCACACAGGACGGGGGCATCCATGCCACCAGCAACCGTTAAAGGAGTACACAGTCTTCACACCAGTGACACGGTTTTCACTTAACCCATCAACCCAAAAAACACGTCCATTAATCTTAATGGGTACTTCACCCGTGTTGCGGGCGTGCTTTATGTATACACCTGTCTGTTGCTGTAGGTGTATGAGCCAGTAAATAGCCTTCTGCCCGTAACTGCGGGGATTGTTTCGGTGAATAATGGCTAAGGTGTCTTTCGGCATGAAGTTATTCTTGAACACCGTAAAACATAATGATGCGATGGTGTTGCGACTTGCAGTGGATCGCATTTGAAACGGGCTATGTACATCCTTCTAAAGGCCTGGAAACATACTCTAAGCACGCGCACATCATTCACGCAATAACGCTCACATTCATCAGCTATATTATAAGGATTACTTTCATTAAAACTGTCGTAGTATCGATCAAAGTCTTCACGTTCATCCATACAGTCAAAATAATGTTTGGGGGGTGGTGGGCCTACGTAGTTTAAAGTCTCGCTGGTGAGGAAAGTGTATGGGAAGTATCCTTTGGAAACTTCAGCTGCTACTCCCATCACCTTGGGTAGCTTTGCTAATTTACAAGGTGTGAATAATAAAGTATCTTTAAATTGTACATTGCCTCTTATCTCCATCTGTATTAATTTGTTGCCTCTTTTCAATGGATCACCTGTAAATATCTCAGAGGATTCGTGTTCAAGCAACTCCTTATAAAGGAACTGCGTGTCAAACTTTGCCCCGTTATGGGCGAGAATATACACAGTCATTTTTTTGAACTTGTCGGCTAACTTGACAATATAGGACACAAATAGTTTCACAGGACTATCGCTGACATTCGTTTTAAAAACGTTTGTCCGTTTACCACATTTGGGGAACTCGTCACATTCGATATCCATACACTCATCACAGATAGTCTGGCTCACAAGTAAATGTGGAATTACCTCTTTGGTTTCAGCGTTCGTATATGTTTCTATATCGTAGTACACAGTTTACAAGGGTTATTTTTAGCTTAGCATCTTTCATATAACATACATGCTTTACTCCATCCGCCTTATATTCCTCCTGGCATGTAGGACAGTGAATTACGTCACACTTGTGCTTAAATTTTCCCCAATTATCCTTTGTGTGAAACATACCACATTCACAGATTCTCATTTTCCTGCACGTGCCAATTGATTTATGGAAATCAAAACAGCTATTATTGAAAAATGTGCGGCTACACACATCACAGTCTCTCTTCTCAGCTTCAACTACACGGCTTTCACATTTGGTGCTTTTACACTGCTCACATACCATGTGACATTCTTTACAATGTCTCACTATATCATCCGCAAACTCGAGGCATCCCTTACACAAATCATGATGTCTCCCATATTTTCGACTTTTGTCATAACTCGCGTAAAGCCACCTTATATTACGGATGGGGAGATACGTTGTCCCTGACAATCCTAAAATAAGTAGGGGCCTTGTACGATCTCTCACACAGCTTTTAAAAACATACACAGTCCTACGACGATCATCCAACCCAAACAGAACTATGCGGACATTCATTTCCTGTTCTACCCTTCTCAGCTCTTCAGGACCCATATTACAGTCAAATTCAAGTTCACAGTCTACAGCTAGTTTACGGGGCACGCTCCACGACTGTAGGCAACCAAATTTTTTGAATTCGTGTATTTTGTACAGTAAACATACGTGCTAAGAGTACTGCTATAAAGCCGCAACCACGATCGACGTTTATATGCCGTCTATAAATAGCTTGAGAATTGAAGTTAAGAGTATACGGTATGGCACTATGACCCGCAACACGGTATACATGGTCAATATTTACCGTGAAGTTGTCCATATTGAAGGCTATACTACTTTGGGCGGCTTGCATTATACGCCCTAATATATATTCTACATCTTCTGCCGCCAAACGTCTAAATGGCACTATCACCCAATAATCGTCTACATCACCGTCATCTGACCCGAATCCAAAGGACAGACTCGTCCTGACTTCACGCTCGTCACGATTCTGAAGAGCAAACTCTATAATATGCTGTACAACCCGGCGTAGTCCGCGCTCAATTCCACTGCTATACATGACTCTAGGGTCGACCCTGACTCTATACCGATTTCTAGTCAAGGCTGGGGTGGGGGCTGCGGATCGCACCAATTCCAGCGTTATACCATCCTCAACATAACGGGGGGCGGCGGATGAATTAGTGGATATATTAGCGGAATGTGCTGCTGATGGTGGCCCTGTTGCGTAAGAGGTTGAGGGTTGGGGATCTATTACCGTTGCAACAGACGCGTATTTCGGGCGCTTTATACCTGACGTGGGTATCTCATACCTCCGCTTTGGACGTGTTACCGGTATCGCTGGTGAGGGTTCAGGGGAGGAGATCACAACTACACTGTCGTCGAGGTCATCCGTAATGATGGGCTGCTCTACCTCATCGGTCATTCACGGTTCTGTGGGAGAAGAAATATAAGGATCAGCACTCAAAATTTGTAATATTTTGTAAATGACTCACTTAGGAGTGTGACGTGTTAGAAATGGACTCTGCAGAAAAATTCAGATTCACGAGCCCATCCACATGTATTATATCTGGACCTACAGGATGTGGTAAAACTGTGTTTATGCTTAAAATCATTAAAGAAAAGGGGGAGATGTTCTCGAAATTTGTGTATAAAGTTATATGGTGCTATTCGACGTATCAATCAGTGTTCAACGAGTACCAAGATGATATTTTGTTCCACAAAGGCGTATATGACGTTAATTCGTTAAAGGGAAATGACATACAATCGTTGTAATTGACGATTTCATGTTGGAGATGGATAAACGTTTGCCGAGACATTTACAGTATTCTCCCACCATCTTAACATAAGCGTGTTCTTCATCATCAGAATCTATTTTTCAAAAATAGATACATGCGCGATGTGTCGTTAAATACGCAATATCTAGTCTTATTCGCGCAACGTAGAGATGTATCACAAATTGGGGTATTAGCCAATCAAATGTCCCCGAATCAGCGTAAGGAGTTTTTGGAAGTTTATAAAGAAGCTACAAGCACGCGTTACGGATATTTGCTTTGCGACCTTCATCCGCGAAACACGTTTAGAGTGCTTCTGCGAACGAATATATTTCCAAACGAGCCTGAAACGGTGTATATTCCAGAATGACAAAGAGACTAAAGAAATACCGTGAATTAATAAAAATCTATCATCGACTGCCCCGGGCAATGCAGCAGATGTTTTTAAAATATCGATGCCGACTTTTTTAAAATGCATCTGTGAAATCTGTCTTAACGTTATAAATTGCAATGTATCAATGAAAACCAATCAGAAGGCTCGCCTACGCCGCTACAAGAACATAATACGTGCACTCGCTCGTAAAAGCCAAACTGTAGCGAAGAAAAAACGAATTATTGTACAAACAGGAGGGTCATTTCTCCCCATCTTATTTTCAGTTTTGGGTCCTTTACTGACTAGATTAATATAATGAAAAAGTGGTAGTGATTCCCCACGAGGTATACGCCTCACTGCAAAGGAATCCAGACACGTATCTAGATCCCCGTAAAAGCAGACTTAAAAGAATGGAAAGCGAATTGTTAGCCCTATTAAACAGTGAAAAAACACCTGATGAGAAAAGAATCTTATACCAAGAAGCTCTGCAGAAATTTCTTCACGAGTACGAAAATTATAAGAGCCCTACAGAGATTCCTGTGGTTATTAGGCACAGCACGGGGGACGATGGTGACATAGGACCTGTACCCGAACGACAGCTGACCAACTAAAAAGATTAGCCACACAACATATCGAACATGTATTAAAAAATACCCTCCCACTTACATTGAGGAGTAAAGGCTTAAGTCTTTATAATCTATTGAATGAGGATCCCGCCATACAATGGACCGATACAGGGGAGATCATTGTGGAAGGATCAAAGGTACAGGGATCGAATATCGTAGACATTGTCCATGATCTGGTGAGAAAGTGGGATAGGCCATCACCATCAGGATGAAAGCATATTAAAGCAAGACTACAACAAATAAATGTCCCTAAAAACGTTGATAGGAAATCTGAACAGGTTAAAAGACTTGGAACATGCAACGCCTGTGACACAATTGAAGGCGCCGTCACCCCGGCGGTAACACCTTTGAAGAGGAGCAAGAAGAGGTTAAACCAACCCTACCCACGTGCCTCTAAAATACGCAAATGGCTAACGTATTAACTAAACGCTATTATGACATTTCTACCCCATCCTCTTACGGCGGCGTAGATAGACTGTACAGAAGTGTTTACGGAGTAGGAAAAAAAGACGTTGAAAGATTTTTGAGGGAGCAGGACGCTTATACGCTTCATAAGCCTGTGAGAAAAAGGTTTAAAACAGCCAAGACAACGGCTTCCTCGATTGATTCTATTTGGCAAGCAGATTTAACAGACATGCAAAGATATTCTGTGTATAACGATGGTTACCGCTACATTCTATTCATAATAGACGTATTCTCTAGATATCTGTGGCTAGTTCCTCTGTAAAATAAATCACCTGAAACAGTTGCTAAAGCCACCAAAACGTTAATGTTAAAAGAAAACAGGGTTCCTGGCTATTTTTGTACGGATATGGGGAAGGAGTTTATAGGCCGTGCTTTTCAGAATATGTTGACAGAGTTTAATATCAGCTATTACACAACCAATTCTATACATAAGGCTTCTTTAGCTGAAAGAGTTCAGCGCACCATAAAGGAACGCATGCACCGTTATTTTACACATAAAAACACACACAGATTTCTAGACATTCTGGAATCATTGGCATCATCCTACAACCGCTCACACCATCGCACGATTGGGGCAACACCTAACGAAGTTTTAGAAAGAGGTACGCTCCCGAGAAGAGATGGATCACCACCACCACCACCACCACACACTGCGCGCTTCAAAATCAATGATTATGTAAGGCTGTCGCGTTCGGGGAATAAATTCGCAAAGGGTTTTGAGCAAGGATGGACACGCGAGATTTTTAAAGTTAGGGCTGTGAGACCTAAAGGTGAGATAATGTATTACATTGAAGATTTGAATGGGGAAGAAATCTCAGGAGGCTTTTACGCGAGGAATTGCAGAAAGTTTGCGTTTAATTTAGAAAAAAATGTGTTTAAAATTGAGAAAATTTTAGGAAGCAAAGGTTCAGGAAGGAGAAAATGTACCTGGTGAAATGGCTAGGGTACCCAGAAAGCTTCAACACCTATATAAAAGCAGATGCAATAATGAAGCTTAAATAGTATGCAACATGGCTCCTAACCATTTCTACGTCACACTCCCGTCCTCCTCGTCCCTGTATGTACACCCTAACAACACGCTAGCCAACTTTGTAACAGAACTCCATGGGCACATTGAATTGGGTCGTGATTCGTATGAGGTGGGGATATGCGAGATTCAGCTGGACACCGTCTTTTTAAATATTGAACATAAAGAAACCGTTTTTACGATTCTTAGAGACATTGACGAGTGTGAAAAAGCTGGGGTAGCTATGGATGAAACTATGCGCATCGCTCGGACTAAGATTGCACGGTATTACAGTACAGAAGTAAGACTAGGGCCGGGTCAATATGGTTCGGCCGAGGATGTTGTGAGAGGCTTAAACGTAAGTTTAAGAAACTCAAACCTTACGAATGATTTAGTATATGAAATCGTAAACAACCCTGCACGTACACTAATCCTAAAATCAAAGACTAACAGACGTCTTAAAGAACATAGAAAGTTCAAAATTCTAACCAACGGCCGATATAGCGCAGCCTTCCAAAGAGAGACATATTTCACGAGACACAGTATAACTTGTCCAGATTAATGTATCAATTGAAGATGGAGACATTGGCTGAAAGGTCCCCAGACATGTGCTATATTTACAGTAATATAGTGGAGCACCAGTTTGTTGGGGATACCCAGGCATGCCTGCTGCGCATTGCTCACATCCCCAACCATAGAGGAAGGAGTTTGAGTATTACATATGACAGACCCCATTATGTGAATGTCGCAACTAATTTAATAACCAATATCACAATATATATAAGAACGATTGAGGGCGAAAACTTCCCATTCGGTAACGGGAGCTTAACAGTGAAGCTACACTTTCGACGCACTGAGTTATAATGGATAGAAAGCCTTTCACCGTCTATCGAGGGATGCGATACCAGCGCGGTAGTGGACTTGGATCCATTTTTTCATCCATACTACGTACGGCTGTTCCTTTGCTGAAGAGGGGTGCCAGATTACCTTGGAAGGAAAGCGCTACAATCAGGCCTTAACACTGCGGAAGACATATTGGCCGGGGCTAAACCTAAAGAAGCTCTAAAAAAAATTTAAAGCGTACACGGAACGAAATCATCAAAGATGCAAAGAGAAAAATGCGTGTGGCGGGAAGAAGAAGAGGGCTCCCCGGAAGAAGAAGGGGTCACGTGGTATTAAACGTAAAAGGCTATCAAAAAGAATGCTGTAAGCGAATGAAACCTATGGTTGACCACTTTTTGACTGATATAAGCTAAGGATATTGATCTCATGAATCATAGTTTTGTTTACCACTTGTCGAGAGAAGAGTCACTATTTCGCCATGGCACGCTTCATCCACCCATGTAGTTCACAATGCTGTAAATCGGAGCTGTCCTTTTTTGAGCTCCCGCCAACCCAAGTTTCTATTGAGCACAGTGACTATTACAATTAACCCTTTAAACACAATTAGTTCCCCGAGTGCACCTATAGAATTCGTGATACCCAGCTCAGGTCCTTACTTTTTTGATCCAAGCTGTGTGCACATGTACGCTAAGCTACGTATAGCCCATTCTGATGGAACGGTCTGCGATGACAAATATGATGTATACCCTGAAAAACTTTCTGCACGCCATATTCAACCAGTGTGACGTATATTTAAATCAGACCAACATATCGGCAGGCACGGGTACTATCATCTACGAGCCTATTTGGAAAATGTCCTCAACTTTTCCAAAGAAGCGAAGGCTACCTTTTTAGTGCGGAGGGATATTATCAAACTAAAGATGAAAATAGTATAAAGGACAAATTTAAAATTCTAAAAAGAAAATATACGAGTGTTTTGGACGGTTGCACACAGATTTCACTTCCAGGAGAAGTTGCTTGTGAACGGGTGGATATGAAAATAAAGCTCACCCGCACGAGTCCTGAGATCTGCTTAAATCTGGATGCGAATCAAGAAGAGGGTGCAAAGTCCGTTGTGGTTCACATTATGGACACATACCTCCGCGTACGGCGAGTGAAATTAAGTTCACCAAAACAACTAGAAATTGAGAAAAATTTACTAAACGCTACAGTGAAATATCCTATTAACAGAGTGCAGATCAAACTATATACGGTTCCTGCAGGGTTGGCATCGAAGCAGATAGAAAACATTGCCCTGGGAAATCTTCCTAAAAGGATATTAATCGGCATGCAGGACCACGCTTCGGTGAATGGAAAATATAAAAGAGTGCCTTTAATTCGAGAATTTCGGACTTAAAAATATAACTCTATACGTTAATGGCACTGCTTTGGGTGGAACAATGGGTACGGACTATTCATCAGACGCTGTGTTACCGCTTTGTGCCAGAGCCTATAGTAATCTGACCCATATTGCAGGTGATTGTGATGAGCTTGGTAATGGGGTAACGCAGGAAGAATTCATTGATCAATTTAACCTTTATCCGTTTGACCTTACACCTGACTTATCTGCTAGCGTAAATACCCATTTAACACCACAGCAGAGCGGAAACATCTCAGTGCGGCTGGAATTTCGCCAAGCCTATAGACGCTCCTATTAGTGTACTAGTATATCTCGAATCGCAAGCCCTAATAGAAGTAGATAGATTTAGAAGCGTTATCACTGACTTTTAAAATGGATGCTAATACACTTCAGAAAGTAATGGAGCGAGTCACACGTTTCCAAATTTATCGGCGTGTTTGCGAAGAATGAAACATTGAGTTTGCCAAGTACGCGAGAATGCGGTAGTCTTATTGTGAACACAGACATCATCGGTAATGAAGGGATTCACTGGATCGCTGTCTATTTTAAAAATAGACAGCGCCTGTACTATTTTGATTCACTCGGTACTCAACCCTGGAGTGATCCTATTATTGTAAAATTTCTCTCTCAGTTACATATTCCCGAAGTTGTGTGGACCCCATTTCGCATGCAAGGATATTTTACTAATGTTTGCGGAATGTACTGCGTCTCATTTCTCATGCATATGTCAAATGATAAAGAATTTATAAAATTTTTTTAAATTTATTTGACCCGTGTCACACTCGCCGAAACGATGAAATGGTATGCAGACAGATAAAAACCGTTTTCCAATTGTACGTACTCGTTGTATATTATAATGTTTTTGTTCGTATATTTGTAACGATATATTCTGTAGCTGTTTATTGTACTGATTTCTTTCATTTAATAAATTTATGAATATATTGTGTCTTCTTATCCCAAAAGATCGAAAACACTTACATTATTTCGTGTGACATTGTTGACTGATCAGTATATCCTCCCTATTCCGAGATTCTTCAAAAGATTGTATAACACGTGTCAAATCTCATCGGACCTTAAAGGATTAATGTTCATTCTTTTAAAACATATACAGAGTATACAGACAGATCCCCATTATGTGAAGATATCTTTGGTTCGAGGAGTGAACGCCATAAAAATTTCGATTTAGCATAATGGGGATAACCAATAACACTGATTTGACATTTTTGCGAGTATCTCTATTTGACGAGATACTACAACTCTCCATATATATATAAAATTCTAATTATAGACACTTACATTTCTATGGTAGTCCCTTGCGTCGGGTTGTAAGGAGCGTCACTGCACACGTCTTCTACGGTTTGCGTTGTAAATAATTCATCACGGTCACCGCATTAAAAAGGCTAATTGCGGTTAATGCTGCAGTATCACTCTCTTCATACAAGTCTGGGAGACGTACAGGTCCATGTGGAGGGAATGATTATTCACTGACGCGAAAATAGCTACTGTTACTCCAAACTGAAAATATCCCCTTTATAGGCACAATCGCCAAGCTCCGCCCCAAAAGACCAGATGTTCGTAGTGATTGGCTGCCGATGTAGCTGGGTGGAGCTATGACGTGTACCAATCCGCTATAACGGGACCCTGACGAGTAACATATATATATTTTCACCAATAGATTTAATGCTCGTATTCTCCTTTGAAAACTATTTCGTTATTCGTAAGAACTTTTGATACTGATTCCAAATATGGTTTCAGAATTTTTCTAGCACCCATAGTTTTCGAGAAAATATTTCAGAACATGTATATATATAATTATAGTAAACGAAATAAACTAGTTAACCATAAACTATTATTTTCTATTATGACGTTTTCGAAGGTAAACTATGTTATTTGTTTCGAAAAGTTTAAGTTCAATGAAGTTAATGTTAAATTTGCTCTAAACTAAAATTAAATGTTATAAATAAATAATAATATATATAATATATTTACCTAACATAAGAAAAGAATGTATGTATATTTATATATATATATATATATATATATATATATCTAGCAATCCGATCATTGCAAAAAAACTGGAAAGGCATGCAATTAATAAAGGTTTATTTAACAGAATTTAATTGGAATAACTATCGTCATATTGTTACACAATGGATGATTAATATTTCTGGAATACATGGCGCTATCTGATGGTGCAATCTGGCACATCAGCACCCGATTACATGGCTTGATGTAGCAACTCAGCATCTGCATACATGGTGCGATCTGACAACTCAGCAACTGAACACATTGCGCTATCTGGCAATTCAGGCCAGAATAAGGCTTATAAAAGACCGCGAAGTTGGTGAAGACTCATTCCACCTCGGCTCCCAGCCGAGGAAGGACCTCTGGTCCTTCTCTTTCAGCCCTTTGGTAAAACCCCTTAGTGGCCTCTTAGGTTAGGAAAACGAAAATAACTTAGGGGAGACTTTTCTCTCTCTCTCTCTCTCTCCTTGGCTCAGTCAACTGGCTGATTCTGGCTGATTAGGAGCCTATAAACAACGCCTAATCGGCTGAAGTCTTAATGGTGCACTTGGCTCCTGCCAGGTGAACACCTCTCCTCCTTTCTCTCTGGCCCTTTGGGGAATAGCTGGGTAGGCTCCAAGTTGCATGCCCCTTGCAACCTAGGTGGTGCATGCCCCTTGCAACCTAGGTTGGCAACAAAGGCCAGTACTCTTTTTTTTTCTTCAACCCCAACCCCCTCCCCCTTTGCAACAACCCCTTTGCAACAATCCCCCTCCCCCAGTTTGCAGCAACCCCACCTCTTTGCA